>JARVGW010215150.1:0-14592 GCA_031762495.1 Anablepsoides rubrolineatus | reverse complement strand
ATCAGCTGTGTTGAAGCAGGGAAACATCTAAAACATGCAGGACAGTGTGCCTTGAGGACCAGGGTTGAAAAACACTGCTGCATGTTATGTGCTTTGGGTCAAATGCAGAGCACAAATGTTATTATTGTATGGAAACACAGATTGATGACACTATACATGGCCCATTATTTTAATAAATATTTATTTTATTTTTATCTACAGTGTCCTGCATGACTGAGAATCTACAACCCCAACATATTGGCAAATGCTCCTCTAGCTTATTTGTACCACTTACTTTTAATCTTTTGTTGTCCCTTGTCCCAACCTTTTGAAATGTAGTGCACAAATTTTGAAATAACTCACACACACAAAGAAACAAATAGGAGTTTTTAGTTTAAACATTTGGTAAGTTTACTGTGTTCCACTGTGGATATAAAAACAGTTAATCATTGCTTTCTGTTTTTATTAAAATTTTACACAATGTTTCAACTTTGCCAAAAATAGGGTTGTTATTTAAATTGCAATTTTGATCATCTGCAGAGATCATGTTTTTTCCTCCTGCAGGTTACAGAATATTAGGAGTGCCTGATGTGTGAAGGCAAATAAGAGACCTAGGAAGAAACTAAGAGGAAATTAAAGACCTGGAAAATTTAAATGCTCTCATTGATGAGCCAGCTATGACTTTGAGGGTGGCAATTTTCCACAAACCAAAATGTCCCAAAATTATACATATGATCCAGTGGGCATAATTATCTGCCTTGGAACTTTGTAGAGCATGTGTTGAATACTGTATAAACACATTTCACTGTTGCTTTTTATTTTTAAATGTGAAAAACTACAAATTTTCACCTGGGAGAAGTGGTCAAGCGCGGTTAAGTGTGCATAAACCATAAAGTGGGCAACTTGAGTTTATTTTTTTGATGTATTTTTTTTTATTTTTTGCAGCAGTCTAAGAGAAAAAAGAGAGGCATCCAGAAGCAAAGCCGATTGAAGTGCTGACCTTTTGGTGGGTCTGTGCAAAGAGGGGGCTTGCAGACTCTCAGTCAGCTGTCAGATACTGCATGCAGCCTGGTGGTGGGAGTTGGGGCCCTGACACCAGACTCCCACCACTCTGCCCTGTTTGTGTCATCCATCTCTCCATTCTTGCAGCCTTCCATTCCACATTAACACCCACTCATCCCACCTGCCGAACATGGAGAGCCAGGCAAATAACTCAGCCAGACGCAAACATCCACACAAACACAAACATTTTTTAACCTGTGCCAGCTAGGTAACATTTCCACAAATAGCAGTGTGGGCATTTGGGAGAGAAATTGCGAAGCCGCAAACAGCCTGCTGTAGGGGTGAGATAATCAGCTTTGTGGTAATAGCAAATGGCCCCCTGTGTGGCAAGGCCAGGTAATCGTTGGACTGAGTGCTTCTGTGGGAGAGGAGGAAAGTGCTTTTTCCATCTTTATACTAGTGTCTATGTATATTCAGCCAGAAATGAGCAGCCAACTTAAATATACACAGTTATAAAAGAACACCAAATGGTTACTGGGAGCTACCACAGCTGCTGTCAACACCAAAACAAGGATAAAACAAAATATATTTGTGCAGCCATGAAATGATCTTGAGCTATAGCTCAATGATACATAGACATGAAAGGAAAGTTCCTGATAGTGAGAGAAGCTACAGCTAATCTGAATTTTATAATACTTTTCCATAAACTTTTCCATATGCCAGCATCACTTTACTTGGTAAAACTGGACTAGAATCAACTTGTAAATCCAGTCAGAACTCATCGTTATTTCTCTTTGAGATCATTCAAATATTTATTTGGTTAAAGTATGAAGAAGTAGTTTGAGTGGAAAAAATGCAGAAGAAACTATAAATAGGAAACCAACAGTGTGACTGCTGACTCACTTTCTGAATGCTTGAGTAGATTCTCAGTCATCCACGACATTGTAAATCAAACAAAATAATTGAACTTCTATTATGTGGGTCAACATGCTTCACTTTCTATTTGGAAGACTTAATCAATTCAAAAATGTCTGGAGATCTAAGCTTCATGTAACTGCATGAGAGGCCTCATTCTACAGTAATTAGATTCACATGCAGAATATATGGAAACTACTCACTCCTCATCTACACAGTAGATTTCTTTTCCAGCACTCCAGGTTTATTTAATGTAGTACTCATGAAGTATTACATTTTTTTCAATATACGCTGCTGGCATTTTGACATTTAGTCACTGTTTAATCAACATCAGGTGGTTGTGTTGGATAACCATTGAATTTTGTTTTGATTTTGCAAATCTGATCAATGTTGAAATAGCAACGTCCTGTCTATGTCATATTGCTCAACATAAGTGAATTTGCCAACATTTGGTCAACATTGAATTTTGTTTTGATTTTGGGCCAGTTGTGGTATGCCATCTTGAAAAACAGAATCGTCATTGCCAGACCTAGTCCACATCTGGTTGACAAATCATGCCAGCAGTGCCAGTTTGACAACAGATTTGGCCCACACTTGTCTGCCTTATGGGTATCCTCAACATTACCAAATGAGCAGTGAAGAGGGAGCTGAGTGAAGCTCTCTGTTTACCTCACCTATGGCCACAAACTTGGGGTAGTGACAGAAAGAACGAGATTGTGGATACAAGCGGTCAAAATGAGTCTTCTACGCAGGGTAGCTGAACTCTTCCATAAAGATACGGTGAGAAGTTCAGTTCTCCAGGAGAAACTCAGAGTAAAGTCGCTGCTCCTCCACATCGAGAGGAGCCAGTTGAGGGGGTTCAGGCATCTGGTACCACCCCCTTCACTAAAGAATCTCCTCACAAGTTGTTGTTGTTTTTTGCCATCTAATAATTTTAGTCTAATAGTTTCATCTAATAGTTGTATTTTTTTATGTATCAAGTCTGTGCTGTGCACGTAGAGATAATGAGGGAATCCAAGATGAATTCTGGACAGATCATATGTGTAAAATATAGTTCTTTCCCCAGAGATCCTAACAATTAACACTGTGGCTGTTTGACATTCCAGCTGGAGGTGCTACAGAGGAGTGCGTAAGGAGGGTGGGACCCATCATGTGTGTACAGTATGTACAGTGCATATTTAAGATGGCGTGAATGCTGGTGTGTTAAAAAGAGGCTCTAGAAGTAAGGTTGGTGCAAATGGAAAGAAAAGAACTCTAAAAGTGTGTCAAAGGTGGATATGTTTGAACAACCAGATATAGAGCAGCCTGGCCTTTCATGGCATTGCTGCCACTTAATACAGATCTATGTCAAAACATTAAAAGATTGAATAAAAAAGGGACTTTATTGATTTGAAATAGACCAATGTTGTCACATTCCTTCTTTACATAACTTATACTCTGGCTTATGAAGCAGAATTTTAAACAACACAAGGTTGATAAAACAGCATAATTTTATGTATTGTTTATGAAAGACGGAGAAAAGTGAAGACTTTAGTGACGAACAATGAATAATTGTTTTACATTCTGTGCTAAATGATGGAAATCAGTAAAAATTGAATAAAAATGAGTAGTTTATTTCACCTCTGAGTGTTTAAAATCTCGGTTTTAATGTGAATGTGGATATTTCAGATCAATTTGAGAGGCTCTTTTGATCATGTTTCACATTTTATTGTCATATAGTGTAGGGCACTGGTCTTGGTCTTGCCGTGGTCTCGATACACTCTGGGCTTGACTTGGTCTCGAGTTAGGAGTTCATGATGGTTGATTACATCAGAAGCTGTGTCACAGTTCAGGGGCTGCAGCCTATCTACACTGCGACCCACATAGGCTGCAAAAAAACAGCTGTGAAACTAGATGATCTAGCCCATGGATGGGCAATCCTGGTCATCGAGAGCCGCTATCCTGCATGTTTTAGACAAGGAAGAACAAGGTTACAATCACTTACTCTTTACTCTTCTCAGCTGGTCTTTCTATATCACACTCTCAGCACCTGGAAATTCTCCCTCACCTGGAAATCCCTCATCCCCTGAAAAAAAAATTGTGAGTCCTCTCAGTTGCCTCCAAAACCTGGAAATAAAAGCAACATAAGAAAGGATTCAACACTTTATTATAATCAAACTAACTCCTCTATAAGACCTGAACGCACCTCTCGCTGTCCTCCACAGACCCTCCAATTTCCTGTTGAACCAAGCTCCTGAAAATAAACTTACTGACCTTTTTCCATGCGCCTCTTGTCAGTCTTTGCTCTTTCAGTACACTAAGATCTGGTTAACAATTATATTTGCCTACAATAACAGACAGGAGGAATCCTTTCAACACGTGTCACACTACACATAGGTATCACAACATGGCCCCTGCAGGGGTTGGAAGGGGCCCAATGCAACTGATCCTGCTGCAGATGCTCGACTCTTTCCAAATAAACCGGACCAATTGGTGCACGTGTTATCTGATTGCTCCAAAGTCCTTTTACAGGGTAAGTGAACTCTCTAGTAAATGCAGTCTTCCTGTCTGGGAGCACACACACTCTTTCCATTCTGTTCTCTTCACATCACTCAGTGCCATGTGATTTTTCCATCAGGCACCGGGTGGGTTTTTTTTTTCTGCCACCTGGGGCTGTTTCACCTGCCTTTTCCCACTGCTTGTCTGTTGCTGGACTGATCTGCCTCTGTTTTTCCAAAACACATTCTGAATGTGCCTGAGCACAAGATGACTTATTCACATGGGAGCAGACAAGCACACACACACGCACACACGTTTGTTTTTATATCCCCGTTGGGACCGTGGATTGACTTCCATTCATTTTCTGCTAATTTTATAGCCTTACCCTTACCTGAAATTAACCTACCGGACCCGAAATTTAAACTAAACTTAATTCACACCTTAACCCCCCCCCCCCCCCCCCACACACACACACACACACACACACACAATTAGCCTCTGTATCCGTGGGGACCGGGCATTGGTCCCCATGATGCGTATTTGGTCCCCACAAAGCTGCCGTGTTCTGGAAAATGGTTCCCACGGTGTAGCAAAAACACACTTATCTAAAACGAAGTTAGTTATTTGTTGTCTGTTTAAGTGCGTGGTAAGCAAAGGTGACAGGCCTCTGAAATGTCTGTGTGCCATTTTGCTTTGTCACGCTTAAGAAGAGGAACTGAAACAGTGTGTAAATAGTGACAGAGAAGCACCTCTGGGTTGCCTTCCTTCCTCTTGTGTTGAAAACTTCTTGGTATTGTATCTATTCTGCCACCTGTGCTGTTTTGAAACTTTCCAACTGACACAGGACTTCCTGAAAAGTTTCCTGAAAACTGTTAGATTAAAAAAAGCACATTACAGATGTACTTCATTCAACATATAATTAGCTGCTTCATTCACATGCAGAAACTTGGCAATGCCAAATGATAGCCATTTTGTGGTACTTTAATGCACAAATTAAAACACAAACACTTTACAGACCAGTGTGAGTACTTTTTTATATCCTATTACTCTGGTGGAACACAGAACACAGATCAAAAATCAAAAGGGGTGGACATACAAAGATTTTTCTCTTGACAAAATCTGATTGTCTGCCAGACTTTTTGGTTGTCTGCAACTTTTTCAATTAAAATAGCAAAGAATCTCAAGAAAAATGTAATTTAATTAGGATATTGCACTATACACAAATGTTCTCAGTCAGCCGTCTTGTAGACTGCTTGGACTTTCCAAGCTACTGAGTAACAAACTGTTTTAGGAGCTGCCTGAGTGGAACTTCCTCAATCTTCTCTTAATCCTCTTCCTTGTCATCAGACATTGCAAGAGAGTCACTCGCAGTGTATTTAAGGCTCAAAGATTAAAGCAGAAAAAAATATTTTGACTGAAACTGGTGCAGGAGGACAATGCGGTCAAGCCCTGCCAACCTCTACTTCGAAAGTGACGGTCAACAGAGAGCTTGTGTGGTTTTTTTTTCAGATTTATACATGACAGAAATTTGTGTTGGCAAACAAGATCTGGTTGTCCAAAATGAATAGGTTGTCTCAGACAAGCTAACTGCCCTTATGTCACTCCTGATATGTATATATATGTGTTTGAGTGCCTATGGCCTGGATTTCAATGCCAGTGGCCCTCCATGTTAAAAAGTGGGAAAAAAACATAGGCCTACTGGTTCAAGCTATAATGCAAGTTAGAACTTTTAATGATCCAAATACAAACCATACAACATCTCTAGAGCTGTTTTTGTATCAGCTGTTACATTATTACTGACATATTTATTAGATATGTACAGGAGCAACACTGTTCTACATACTATATCCGTCTTTTTCATCAAGTGAAGAAATAACTATGGATTTCCTCAGACTCAGCACTCTGTTATTCCTCTTTCACATTTACCTTCGTCCACCACCCCCCTTCACTGAAGAGTCTCATCCACCTTGGATTTTTTGATCTCTCAGCATGTGGACAGCACAGCACTGACACTGACTGAGGATCAAATGTTCCAACGTTACAATATTAAGTGCAGAGGTCACTCCCGCCGCAGAAATGTCACACTCTTTTTTTTTTATTTTTTTATTCCACTGCTCCTACATCCAGCACCCCTGCTTGTGACGGCAGCGTTGCGTCATCAGGTCAATGCAACAAATAGCTGTTATTTCAATAACATGTTTCTTGTGTGTGCAGCTGAGGTCAGGCATTCTCCGAATGTGGTCACCGACTGATTTTACTGGTGAAGGCCTGCGACATGAGTCTGTTCCATGACATCAAGCAGCAAGCCACAGTGCTACTTAACCAGCTCTGAAAAGGTCAGCTAGATGCATCCCACTGTGGAATCACTTCTAGGTATGGAACTATTTGTGGTCTACGAGTCGTTTGAGCATGCAGATAACCTGGCTGAACAGAACATGGATAAAAGTAGGAAATAAAATATTCACCATAATGTCACATATTTGCTTTAAATAGTCTTTATTTTTCCAACAAGCTAGAGTGTGTTTAGCTAAAAAAAACTAGCAACCCAGGTTGTGTTTAAGTGCAATGCTAACAATGCCAAAGCTCACTGAGCAATATTACAGTTGTTCAATTTTACACAATAATGATGATAATGTCTTTTAAAAAGAACCATGGCTACTTTGTAACATTAGACGTGATTTATTCATTTTATTAATAAAAAAAAGTCCAATGTTACAGCTAGTCTGGGTTCCTTTTAAAATGAGATATTTTTAGCCATTTAGTTTGTGAACTTGACAGTTTGCAAATATCCCTTTTCATCTGATTGTCTCAAGCTCATGTGTGAAGCAATTTTGGATTAACTAAGCTAGTTTTAATCTGTTATCCAGTTTTGTTTTCATAAGGTATGCTAACTTGAAAAAACAAGCTTTTTTTTTCTTGCAATCACAAAAGTATTATTGTGCAAAAACTGTTCACACTTCATCTTTCATGACACGTGTGGGTAATTTATAACCGTAAGTCAAGTCATGCAGTGTGTCACTATATTTACTGAAAGTTCCTTGATTTCAGCTTGAAACATTGGCTAACACAGCTGCCCTGATTGCCATAAACAACCCTATGAAATAAAGCCTATTTACCTGTTATGACAATAAAAAAAAGCTCTATATTTGTCATTTTAATTTTCTCAAAAAGTGAGCTTTACCACACAACAATAACATAAAAAAAAACATTATTCCATAAAAATACATTTTTTCACAACTACACTGAAGTAAACTTCAAAGTAACTGATTTTTTCTGCATGGGGTATGTGTTTTACAATAATTACAAAACAGTATTGCTCATATAAATGTGTTACTAAAAAGCACCAACCTATTTTCAGTACAAACTATTGCCAAAATAATGACCAGCTTGAAACCTGTCTACATTTTCTCTTGAAGCAAATTTAACATTAGAGTTAATGATTAATACTCATGTGATTTAAGGGTCAAGACTGTTGTTTCCATTAAACAGCTTTAGTTAGAGTATTAATGATCTGGAACAAAGTGGGACAATAAATAGGTTTGTTCACACAAAGACAAAGAGTCGGAACACTTGAAGAAATGGGAACAGTCAGAGGTCAAAGTCATAATACAAACAAATTATGATGAATACACTAAATGCTTTTACTTGAAGATGGATTTCAATGATTATTTCCACCTTAATTAGAACACTGAGCATCCTAAGTGGAACATCCTACAGTGTTACATATGTCTAGAAGATATTCTACACCCACAGACTGCAGAGGCCCAAATTAACCTGATCTGCCAGCGATATTGCTCAAGAACACATTTAGTTTATAACACGCTGTGTACTAGTCAATTCCTGCCTCCTCCTCCATTTGTGGTCTCAATTTACCCTTTAAACGGCTTCTGAACTTGGCACATCACAGCCAACCCACCATGCAATGTGTCGAATTATATAAAATTTCTGTTCTTGCTATTGTGTGACAAACACTAGTGGAGGCTCAATAAACACATCCTTTAACAAGTAGTCAACAGACACGTCATCTGGTACAGCAGAAATAGACACAACTGACTAATTGACTGTGAACTCATATTTGGCTGACTGGCTATATCAAGTAACATCAAAAAGAAAGAGTAGACATGTCTAAACTTAGACGAGGCCAAACTCTGGTGGAGGAAGAGAGGTTGCTTGTTTAGTTTTTTATTTCAGGCATGTTGATGTGGGCTATAATATATAATAATATAATAATAATGTATATTATATATAATATATGGTGAGAAATGACAAAGACAATCTTTAATTTTCAGTGAAGAATTTGCATTTGGTTGGCTGCATTTACAATATATGTCAACACACCGAAATTATCATTATGATATTTGATCCAACTAGTACCACTTTTACTTTCTTAGTTTTAGCATGCTAACATTTCAACAACATTCATCAGCCCATAAGGAAAAAATGTTTTAATAACAATTGAATTCAGTCCAATAATACCCCTTGAGTGGGTGTGCAGCTGGTTTTGGTAACACAAAAGAAGTCACGAGTTACTCATTTTAAACTGCTGGGTTAGTTTTATAACCCAGTGAAGCTGATGGATCATAGGTTGAGTTGGGTTGACCAAATACTGGGTCAAAACGTTGGACCCAGTGATAATACTGTATACTGTACACTGTGACACAGGTGGACAAGTTTATAGGCAGCCTTTTAAGAAAATAAGTTCAGTTCTTTCAGCTCTTAGGAGGATTCTAAGGTGTTCCCAGGTCAGCCGAGAGACATTGCTTCTCTTGATGTGGAGGAGCAACAGCCAAACTCTGTCTCTCCCAGATACGAGAACTAAACTTCACACTTTATTTCTAAGGGAGAGTCCAGACAACCTGCGAAGAAAACTCATTTTGATCATTTGTATCCACAATATTGTTCCCTTGGTCACTACCCAAAAATCATGGCCATAGGTAGGAATGTAGAGTGATCGATAAACAAAGACAGCTCAGCTCCCTCCTTACCACAACAAACTGGTAAGGAGTCCACAATACTGCAGAAACCGCACTAATCTATCTATCAATCTCACGCTCCATTCTTCCCTCACACATAAACAAAACCCCAAGATACTTGAGCTCCTCCATCTGAGGTAGAACTTCACCCCCAACCCGGAGAAAGGAATTTGCCATTTTCCAACTAAGGACCATGGACTCAAATTTGTAGGTGCTGATCCTCATCTCAGCCGCTTCACACTCGGCAGTGAACCACTCCAGTGAGAGCTGAAGATCACAGCGCGATGACACCAACAAATACCAGAGATGGAATTCTGAGGCCACTGAACTGGACTCCTTCCACCCCATGGCTGTATAAGGATTGAATGACCTGTAACGGACCCACAATGGGGGTATTTGTGGAGCCCCACAATACCCCCAAAGTGTACCTAGAGGAACATGGTTGAATGCCTTCTGCAAGTCCACAAAACACATGTAGACTGGATGGGCAAGCTATGACCTATGACCTCTCGAGGGCCCTAGTGAGAGTAAAGAGCTGGTCCAGTGTTCCATGGTCAGGACAGAACCCACACTGTCTCTCCTGAAACTGTGGTTTGACCATCAATTGGACTCTCTTCTCCAGTACCCCTGAATAGACCTTATCAAGGAGGCTAAGGAGAGTGATGTCCCTATAATTGGAACACACCCTCCAAAATACAACTCAAACATACTTAAATGTAAAAACAAATGAACCATGTGGATTTAACTGAAACCCAACCATGTGTTATTATTCATCTCTTTCTCATCCTTATCACGTTTTTTACCCGCCATACCCTTGAATCATTTACAAGTAAAAGTGAAATGATACAGAAAATTGATGAATCACGAGCAAAGGTGAAGTAAAAATAATGAACCGTGGAAAACATTTGTCCTATATTCACTTTCCTTTCATGTCAGGAGACGAACACCTGCACCGCCCCTACTTCCTCTATCAGAAGTTCAAATCCAAGCAAACTTACTGAGATGTTGTGTGTCAGTGTGAAATGAAGTTAAACTGAAACAAAATGTTTAGGTTTAAGGAAGGAACAAAAATGAAAGAGAAATATATTAATTGGAAAATTTTTACCTTTTATTTTAAAACTGCATTTTCTTTTTTCATTTTGAGTTAATGTAGTTGTCACTGTCACTTTGTTACTGTGCATTTGGGGGGGGGGGGGGGGGTTCCTTTTAAAAGCACAAGCAGACCAGCTCTGTAAAATACGCTTTGCTTCACCTTTTTTTCTTTCTAACAGCTGATAACATCATGTTCCTAAGAGCTTAACAGCAGCATAGTGTGAGAATTGGAAGTGTAACATCACAGTTCTAGTCATATATTAAATTACCGAAGTCTTGTCCTTGACCGTTAGTAATAACGTGAATCCCTCCCAGTTTGACTCACTTTTGCTTCAGTCATCCACCCATGCACAGTAAATATTTAACTACGCATCATTGGTGGCATTCTCATTTCACCATTCAAACATTTATCTAAACTGACATTGGTACTTCTGTGATTTAAACAGTAATATCTGAATTGTTTTTGAGTGCTGGAAAATTGTCTGAAAGCAGAAGGTCATCATCATTTTTGGGATAATGTTATCAGAAAAATATCTGAATGGAGTTTAAACAGTTATGGAGTGCCAAGTATAAATTAAATTGTTAAAAATGTCTCTAACACATTTTCATTATTTAGCTCACTTTCTGAGTGTAAAATCCTAGTTTTAATATAATATATAATATAATATTTTAACGTTATTTAGCTCATTGTTGTTTTATTTGGCTTATTTTTACTAAATGCTGAATTGTTAAATAATAAATAAATTTAAATGTAAAAGTTAAATCTTAAATATTGAAAAAGAAAATGCAACCGCTAACGCTGCTAACGTTGCAAATGCTGCTATTGCTTCCGTACCACACATCAAACAAACAGCTGCATTTTAAACTGCCGGACCACAGGTATTTTGAACTTCAATTTTAAATGCCATCATCAGCAGAGTTAGCAGCATTTGTCTCAGGATGATGACATCATAAAAAGAGCTGAGCACCAACAGCAAGTGCTGCATTCCATTTCAAAATACTAATAATAATACTAAGTATTATAGCCACAACATTTAAGATTAAATTTTTTACAATTAGATTCACAAATTTATACTGACATACATTATTCAACATTTAAATTTAACATTTAGTCAAAAGGATTTTACACTCTGAATAACGAAAATGTGTTAGTGACACATTTTAACATTTAATTTTACACTTGACACCCCATATAAAATGTGTTTTCAATTAACTTCATTTTAAAGAATTACTACTGTTGCTGTCAAACCCAAAGAGAAAGTAATGGCAAACGGAGGAAGAAAGAGCAAGCAAGATGAGAACAGAGAGGTGAAAGGTTAAAAATAGAAAGAAAAGGCAGAGAGGGAGGGAGAGATAAGAGTGGAGGGGGGTGGGCGGTGGAGTCAGAGGGAGACAGGAATGGATGACGTCATTGGTGGGGACAGAGGGCTATTTTAGGAATGTGATAGGGAGAAGGCTGCTGCGCTCTCCTCTGGGCTGACGTCACAGATGAGATCAACTCAGCACGACATGCCACCTCGATCACGTGACCCATTCTGACCTTCGCTCTCTGTAATTAGATTACTCCATGTCAGGTGCAGAGCAAAGACCTGCTGCAGGAGTAAAAGTATAGTAAAAAAAAAAAAAAGCTGCAGCAAAATAGAATAGAAAAGAAAAGAACTTTGCACACAAAAATGCAGGGGTGGGGGGTGTTAAAGCAGAAACTCATTAGAAAGAGTGTGAAGACGTGAAGCAAGGGTGGAGAACAGAAAGACAACGGGAGATTTTTCGGAACAGAGGAGCACCAGCCAAGATTGAATTAGCCTGCAGCTTTGGCTACTCAGAGCCTGGGACAGAGGAGGATTAGCAGGCTGGGATTCTGGAGTCTGTGTGTGGGAGTATGTGGAAGTTTTCAACTGTGTGGGTGGAGAGCAAGGCGATTTGGCAAGTTCTGAACTTGCTTGCACTAACAAAGGAAATGCCTGCATCTGGTATTCATCACCAGTGTGTACTGTATACACACACACACACACAAACACACACACACGCACACACGGCTATTATCTCCTATCTGTTGTTTTTTAGTGAAAACTTGCTGCATGTTTGGTGTCACCTCATTCCATATTGACCTCAAACGTGCAGAATTTTTACAACTGATACCACTTGGTGAATGGGCAGAGGCATTGAAAAAGTGATATCTTTGCTTAACCAGAAGAGATACGCAAAAAGTCCGTTCTACGTTGCCAAAACCACCTACCCATCCACCCACACTTCCTGCCCTGAGTCTCTCTCCCCTCCTCTGTCTCTTACTCCTGTTCTCTCCAGCCTCTCTCTCCTGCTTTGTTCCGTTCCGTTCTATTTTCTGCTCGCCACGCTGACACCTAACCTTTTGTCGGACCACTGTGGGCCTGCCGAACAGACAAATAAACAAACAAACGCGCGGCGCTAACACCCTCCCAGCTTGGTGGAGTTTTGCAGCTATAAAGGTTCTTATCGTGGCCGGCTTGTGTCCTGTGGGTGGATTTCATTAGCTTATAAAGCACATTCAGCCCAGTTCCAGGCTGTCCTATTGTGGGTCCTTTTAATAGCACGAGCAGACCGGCTCTGTAAAAGGCAGCAATTATCAGGCCTATTTTGCGGAGGCGTCGTAGTTACACCACTTGGAATAGGCTGTGCAGCGAGTGGTTTCCAGGCTCCAGATATCAGGGCTTTAGGAGTCCACTGCGGCACAACGAGCATCCTGTGAGCAGTGAGGCGTCACGACACAGAAGCTGAGAACAAGACAAATGTTTAACCAGAATATATCACACGGTGTGAAGAATCCTGTTACAAACGTGACAGGCTAAGTCATAACAGTACATTATATTCCTGCAGGCTCAAATTATGGTGTTGATTACTACATTAATGCAAGGCAGTGGTGATAGTAAGCACCAGTTTCATGCTCAGGGCTTCTAGGCTCAATCGTTTTAAGGGTGGTGGTGGGGGGTATTATGCATAGTTGACTTTTTTGAGCCTTATATCATTTTATAATGTGATTTCTTCATCAAAAACATACCCAGAGTGTTGCTGTGACTCATTCATGCATGTTTGATAAATCATTGAATCTCCTGTGGTAGCCATGTGGAGCTGTCTAAATGCTTGTTCATACAAAGCTCCTCCCTGGAGCTCAGTCCCCCCGCACCTCCTCCACACCCCTCCACCAAACTAGCAGCAGGAGAAATATTTCTTTACAAATAACTATGATTTTATTACAAAATATATCTTAAAAAAGGGTGTCTGTTCATGATTTCATTGCAAAACATATATATCTCCATAATTATCTATATTTGTAGTGTCTTAGCAAAAAGTAGCCTAATATTGATGTATGAGAGGATGACTGGGAGATATATTACCAAGCTGAAACATCTTGTAAGAGCCTCTGTACTCGCTCCGGTTCTTCAGAAAACATACTTTCCTTTTCTGAAGTGGGATCATTCGCGTATAGTTCAGCTGCATCCTGAGTTGGCATTTTCTAAAACCCATATTAAATAAGGATGTTTGTTTTTTTACAAGTGGTGGCGCAGAGGCTAGAGATTGGAAGGTCACCGGTTCAACTCCCTGAACCAACCAGCCCCACTTTGGGCCCTTGACCAAAGCGCTTAAACCCCTCAGCTGCTCCCCGGGCGCTGTAAATGGCAGCCAACTGCTCCACGTGTGTTCACATGTGCAATGGGTAAAATGCAGAGAATTAATTTCCCCTCTGCGGGACAATAAAGGCTGTTAAAATCTAATAAATATATAAACAAATAAATAAAAAAAACTAAATACAACGCTCTGGCATGAAGTATTGTTGTGATGACATGCTGTGTCAGAAATGGTAGGAGGTTCCTAAAAAGACAGAGGTCAAGTTCAATGTGTTTAGATACGACTACGATGCTAAGTCAATATATATATATATATATATATATATATATATATATATTAGGAATGATCAGTGGATCTGTGTTCAACTACTCAACCTAGGCTGCATTTTTGAGCGCAGATCCACTGGGAAACTTGCTGTTTTAGCAACATTTAATTTAAGAACTGTACTTTTGAGGTTAAACAAATGTTTATTTTTATTTTCAATAAATTACAAGTTAAAAAGGGCATGGAAATTTTTCTTTTTTGTATCGAAAAAATATCGAACCGTGAG
>JARVGW010214974.1:0-14671 GCA_031762495.1 Anablepsoides rubrolineatus | reverse complement strand
ACTGTAAATCATATCAACTTCATTTCACTTCTCAAATATCACTGTGTTTGTCCCCTATATGATATATTTAACTGATTATTTTTAACCAAACAATCAATGTTTTATAAAAGGTAAGTCAGGAAAATTAACAAGGCTTCCCAAACTTTTGCATACCACTGTAAAACTTTAGTTATTATTTGCAGCTCTAATCTCATAAATATAATGTTTGCTTTCTTCTTTGAGACTCAGAAGTCATATCACCCACCTTAGCGCAGAGCATTTTTGGTAAAAAGCCACCTAATGTGGACATGTCAGCAGCTCTGATGGGATGTCAACACTCTGCCACTCAGAATGAGTCATGGATCTCGTGTCTAACATGTTGTAGTCCAGCAGTCTGACTCGGTGCCGTCTGTGAGCCGCTGAAGTGTCTTGCTTGAGCTTTAGGCGGATTTTCATTCCGCTCATGCAATCGACACCACGGGGCCGTGAGTGAGCGGCAACCCCGTTGCCACGGAAACAAAGGAGCTGGTTATGTGGCGAATGAGGCGATGGCTGAGCGGTGGCAGGTGTGATTGAGGCTGTGATGTCTCCCCTAATGCTTCAGTGAGGGAGGATGAAAAGACAGAGGCACAGCAGGTAGCAGGTAGGGATTTCCACTGTGCGTGTGCGCGCAATAAACTGTGTGTGTGTGTGTGTGTGTGTGTGTGTGTGTGTGTGTGTGTGTGTGTGGGGAGTCTAATCCCTATATTTTGACATGTGCTCCAATTAAACTCTGTGCTGGTTTCTGATCAAAGCCACTGTATACAAGGTTATTGAGTTAGTCACATCACACAACTTGGTTGGTTTTACTGAATGTAAAAACTACACAGACATTTTGGGATTAACACGTTAAGCTCATTCTGATTGTAAACAGAAAATAATAGAGTTTTTATTCCATTTTAATTAGAGTTAGAGCAACTCAAGCTGAAGCTTTTCATATTTTATTTATTCAGTTATATATTCTATAAACTTATTTCGTTATTTATGTTGTGTTGGCTGGAACATCATTAAAATTTTATATTTGAACCAGCCATTAAAACTAGCTTTATGTTGGTGCAAAAGTTCCATCTTTCTAGTAAAACTCTACACAGTTAGCGTCTTGTTCTGTGTTCTTTTGTTTTGTTTTTGCGCTCAGTAAAAAAACACTAGTAAGCGTTATGCTGCGTGCTGCGTTCAAGGACACTTTAAAGGGGAAAAAGGCAGGTAATTTACTGCTCAGAATCTGTGATAGGACAGTTTCTGTAATCATCAAGCCACCCCCTGCCTAATAATGTTAAGTTTTGCCGAGGAAAATAGTAATGGGTCACTAACGCAGGTTAGCCACAGCGCCAGGTCTCTCATTAAGTCTGGCAGGATCCAAGTCCCGTGGCATTGCTAGCTGTCATTAAACTTTAATCACTGGAATGAGTTTAACACACACACACACATTGTCAGAGCTACATGTGGACCTGAAGTGCGCGGGCACACAGACAGGGCTAATGTTCGTAACAGCTTGTGGCTGTGGTACGGATGAGAATATGAATCAGCAGTCTTTTTCCCTGTGATCAAAGCCTAATGTGGGAGCTTTATTCTCTTCATGCCTCCTCAGGAGGCAGACACAGAGCGCCTGCAGGTTAAAAGTGAAACCTGTTTGCATGTTAACAGGCAGGCTTACGGTAAATCTCCAGCACGACCGAGGCCTCCTCGGTGTGACCGCTGGCGTCCGTGACCTGGCAGCGGTAAATCCCCGCGTCTTCGATGATGGCGTTGTAAATGATCAGCTTGGACCGCGACGTCTCCGTGTGAAGGGACATTCGCCTGGAGGACGTGATGCGCTCACCCTGCGGGTTGAACCACTCCAGCTTTACGGGCTCGCCGATAGCTGGGGAAAAATAAAGAAAAAGACAACTAAATAAACATGATGAATGTGTTTTTAATTATCACTAAGTGAATCAGGAATGTGTGAAAGAAATTGTTTTCTTTGTTTTGCTTGAATTCATTACCCTGGGACAGTATATTTATCATGATTATTTCAAAAGAACCATTTTTTTTCTCTTACAGTGAAGGTCTACTAACAGTTTCAGCAAACATGACAAAATTATACTTTTTTTCCCCAAAAGGCCTGATTTAATTTAGTGCTGTGAACATTAAATTTGACATGCCACTTTACACATTTCATGTTTTAGTATAGTTATGTAACTGTTTGCTTTAGCTTGCTGAGCTAAGCATTGTTGCTGAAACTACAGCTACGTTCACACAGCAGGTCTACAAGTAAACACATAATGCTTTTAAATCCTTTTTCCCATTTTAATCATTCATTTGGGGTCTATATAAAGTGAAACTGCAATGCTTTGGTCTGAATTCCTCCTTATTGTAACTCCAAGGGCTCCTCTTTCACCTCTTTTCTGAGGTATATCTCAGGTCAACTCGTTTTGAAGCTGTCTCTTTAAATCCAAACCAGGCGCTTCACACTCTACCCCTCTCCAGCTTCAAGATGATCCATTTTAGTTTGACAAAGGGGTTTACAGCTATATAGTGGCTGAAAAATGTTTTATTTTCAAATTGATCGAAGGATGTCATCAAGGGAAGACTTGTCTGACCCAGAGCGAGAGGAGAATGAAGACGACCAAATTGTAGGTCCAAACCTTATTTGGCAGTTTTCTCACAAATTATTTGACATAATAGTTCAAGAAAGCATCATAGAATAAAACCAGTGGGTTGAAAAATATGAACCAAACAGAAAATAAAGATATCTCTGCAGCACCAGGAGAGACTAAATCCAACTTTTCTGCCTCCTAGAGATTCCAAGAACACAACAAAATGTATTTAACAAAAGAATTTGATTTCACATGACATGTCCCTTTTAATTGACCTTTATAAAGTCATAAAATAAGATAAAAATTTATTAATCCCACAGTGGGGAAATTTGCACTTTGCTGCCTCAAATCGGACATCGCACTCCCATTTCAAAGCTATTCTTTTCTATTAACTTTTAAATAAAGACTTATTTATAAATTGGTTTTATTGATATTTTGCATTACAATGTTGCTGTGTGTGTGTGTGTGTGTGTGTGTGTGTGTGTGTGTGTGTGATGTATGGTCATTAATGCATGTTTCCATACAATGACCCATCACACATGAGATACACCCAAGGGAAATCAAACCTGTGACTTTTTGGCTCCAAGCCAGCTGCCCTAAAACTAAACAAGAGTGGACAAGTGTTGAACAAGTGTTGAATGGATGCAGAACACAGCTGGTAGATATGAACAATGTATTACAGCAAATCAAAAGTAGACAACAATGCATTGCAAAATACTGATTTAGAGTATGTTCAATACCAACTTTTTGCTCAAATCAGATTTTATTGTGTTGTCGTTCACATTACACCTTAAAGTACAGCTTCCATCAGATTCCAGTGTCCAGTGTGAACAGTCCATAGCACTAAAGTGACCCACATGTGGAAGAAAACATGACGTCACATGCAGCACACCAAGTTTACAGAACTACATACAGATGCTACACATTAGCCTGTGTGTATAGATTTTGGAGTTGTGTAATTGGGACTGCTTTGTTTGTTTCATCCAATGTTTACATGTTATCTTGCCTCTTCCTGTCTACTCTGGTGCAGAATTACACTTTAGTAACAGGTGTGATGTAATGAGAGTAGAAACAAACTCAAGTATCGGTCCCACATGCTAGTTCCAGGATCCACCGAGTTGGATCAAAGTTGGTGTGAATGCACTGTCATCAGAACATGACAAATTTAGATGACAAAGCAACTCTGTATACTGGTATCTCAGTGACGTAAAAGTCAGATTAGATGCGACATTCAGACTGCAGTTGCTTAGAAAAACATTGGATATGTATCCAATTTTATATGGCATGAGAAAAACATGGGTTGGATTTTAAAAGAGAGAGAGTGAAAACGGGTATAAAGATAGGCTTAGAGATCTGTACAAAACCTTTAAATCATTCTTAAACTTGTACTTCTGCAAATAGCCAGACATCCTTTTTTTAAGCACATTTAATTGATATTTATTTGGACTGTGGCTTCTTTTCTATTTTCAGTTCAATGCTTTTATCAGGGTTCGTACACTTTTCCCACCATAAAATTCAAGCACTTTTCAAGCATTTTTAAGGCAAATTTTCAAACTTTTCCAGCACCAAATTTCAAACAGTCTTCATCACTTAGTCTTATTCCATTGCATTTCATAACCATGACACACAGCATTCCCTGTACTCTGCAACTGAATACAATTCTGCAAGTTATAGTATTAATATGAAATGAACATACTGGCAGAAGAAGCCTTAAACACATCAGAGGCACAGATTATGGAATATTGGCAAGCCACAGTGACTTTTAGCATAAACCATTAGCTAACTAACGTTACAATTGTTTTCAATAAAAATGTTTGGAATGCAACACCTCAATCCATACAGCCTTGATTCTAATGATGCTTTAAAATATCTTAAGACTTTATTTTACAAACAAGCTTTTAGCTAGCTGTCAGAGATTTTATTTATTTATATTTTTGTATTCTACCCTGTTTTTACTTGAACTATTATATGAATGTGATGCTTTTATTGTGAAGCACTTTGTGATTTTATATCTATAAAAGCTGCTGTATAAATAAAATCTGCCTATAACAAAATCACCTGTACATAATGTGCATCACTGTGCACACTATGAAGATTATGATTACAAATACTTGAACATTAAAAACTACTTCAATGATAATACAAAAAAACTAGAAAAACAAAATCAAGAGAATGTGTGAAAACTATATTCATTTTTGAATATTAAGTTACATTTTCTTTAAAGTCTGGTTTTAAATATGAAAAATTTAGCTCAATAAAATCCTCAATGACCTGATTTTAATGCTATTATAAGGTGTTGGGCTCAAAATATTTTATATTTATGATAAACTAAAACTGACTCATTCACTGTGAGGGTTTTGGAGGAAAAAAATCAAAAGTTAAACAAAGCTATACCTTTGCTACAGTTTTCTTCAAACTAGTATACCTTTTAATGGTAATATTATATATAAGAATAATTATATATAATTCCAAGAACTAAAGCAACATAAACAGCCAATTATACTATGACAGGCTGCAACCCTCTCTCTTCTCCCCCACTCCTCCTGTCTGCTCCTGTCCAGCTAACTTTAGCTAACGTTAGCATTCAGCTGCACGGCTGCAGGTCGTCTCTCTCAGGTGGAGGAATCAGAAAACCTTCAGCAGATTTATCTTCTCTGGTAGCTGGTTTTTAAAAGACCTAACAGCTTCAATAATGTTTGCAGTTCTTTTTCAAACTTGTTCTAACAAACTATTTTAATTTGAGCACCGCTGAAACTTCTTAACAAGTCCTGCCTCCACCCTGTTTCTGATTGGCTGGTTGACCTATAGTGTGTTTAAAGTGACAGCTGTGCCTCAACATAGGTCCAGAGGAATGTTTTCTCTGGGCAGACACGATCCAACCGTATGAACCCTGTTGTATCTGACTAAGACAGTATACAGTGAAGTGTGTGCCTAAAACAATGAGTGAAATGGATAGGTGGAGGTCAATACAAGACATGTCCAGCATTAAAGAACTTGGTTAGTGCTGTAGTGGTTACCCCAAGGGGGCATAAACAGTTCCACCTGTCTTTCACCCTGGTCTCAGAACACCTCCCTCAAAAGAGACATTTTATTTTTTTTTAATCAAGATAATAAACAAAATAACAATGTTTTTCTATATTTCCTTTCAACTAAGTGTTACTGTAATTTGATAAATCAAGAAATTATATCAACTTTACATAATGAAAATAATGACAATCTATCTTCTTGCATTATAATTAAGAAAATTTAAAAAACACACAAAAAGAATATTGTTCCAATGTTTCTTTATTTGTTTTATGCAAATCCTTGTTTTAATCAACTGTTATTTGACAGTTATGTGATTATGTGTTTTTCTGTTTTATTTTTCTTTAACTAAATTGATCAATATGATTTAGTTCACTATGTTTTAGTATGAAATAAACATGGTTATTTGTGCTTGAATCATAAACAAATATCTTAAGTTTTATTTTATTTTAAATAATTCACTTTTATTTTATTAAAACCTAAAACTTGTTTTTCTATGGAGGTGCAGATGTTTTAACAGACTTATGGCAGTGCCCTAGACTAAACTTCAAATTCTCCATGCTCGAGAGGCTGTTTTTCCCTCCTTAGAAAAAACTGCGTCAGGCAATGAGATTTGACCTCAAGTGCTAATGAGCAAATCTTTTACCTGGGCTGACGATACCTTAAATCGTGACAAAAACAACCAGCTTTCAACCTCCAATAAGTTTTTTAAACTTTTATTGAAAAGCCTTTGATTTTGAAAGACGGCCAAATCAGATTTGACTTTCTCCTCGGACCTGAGCAGATTTCCGGAGACGCTGAAAATCAAAACACTGTATTAATATTTACTGGAAGTAAGGATAACCTGACCGGAATCTCTTGCTGACCTGAGTGAAACTTCCTAAACGCTTGATCCTGATGGTGAAGACACCTCGAGGTAGAAGCTGAATGTTTTGACAAGCATACTGTCCGGTTAACAGTGAGCGAGAGATGCAAGTGTTTATTCTGGTTTCTCACATATTGATAAGATAAAACGTTAGGGCTAACATCCTCCTTTCCTTCTCTCTCTTAAACTTAAACATTAGTTTTCTTGACAAGTTTAATGTACCTGCAAACATCAGGTTTAGTAAGATCTAAAACCTGAAGTTCTGCTGTTTCTGTTAGAGTTGTCATATTGACGGTTAATTAGTGCGGACTGATTGTTGCTGATGTTATAACTCAAAATTTGATTGTTCACAATAAGTTGTATATTAGTGATTTATTTTTATTTTAGAAATAAAGTTTGGCTCATCAAAGCAAAATAA
Source organism: Anablepsoides rubrolineatus (assembly GCA_031762495.1). Classification (NCBI taxonomy): domain Eukaryota; kingdom Metazoa; phylum Chordata; class Actinopteri; order Cyprinodontiformes; family Rivulidae; genus Anablepsoides; species Anablepsoides rubrolineatus. The sequence continues at coordinate 7,770 of JARVGW010214974.1, read as the reverse complement.
GAAAATATGAGGCAAATTTTGCACAGAGTATAATTTATTGAAATATCTCTTATGCTACTGTGTCTGAGTCATTATATATAAATATTTACACAGAAATGAGTGATCAAGAGCTATGGGATTATACATTCTGTAAAACAAGAACTCATCTGACTGGGAGATGGCAGAACCATCTGCATGTAACAGGTGCTCCTTGTCTGCGAGGTCTGCTAATAAAAGAGTGACTGTGGAGGGCCATTATCAAACTTATCAATCAGAAAAGGCTTTTAACAAGGCAGCAGGTGGGTTTGTCTAGTCAACCAGAGACATGAGAAATTCAAACTTTAGCAACACAAATGCTGTACTGAGAGCAAAACTTTAAACTTTAGCAGCAAAGACCTGAAGCTCCAGCTCCACAGGAGGGATGACCCTTTAGGCAAAAATAATCCTCAAATTGGATTTTTCTTCAAATATTTAAACCTGAATATTTATTCATTTTCACAGGTCCAATGAACAAATGTAGAGAAGGGATGCCTGTTTTTTGGCAGTGAAGCTGAACTCAACTTTAACTTTAAAATCCTTTCAAAATGACAAATGCAGACCAAGAAATATTTTGGATAAAAAACAAAATGTTTAAAAGAACAAGAACCCATCGAGAAGACCTGACTCAACCTTTCAAAATAAATTACAACAGCAGAAGAAAAGATGCTAAGAAGAAGATATTTTTCTTTGCTTCTTTTGTCTCATAAGTTTTTGTGTCCAAAAATAAAATAAATAAAAAAAAATAAATAAATAAATAAACAACGAGACGTGGTGTGTCATTACCAAGTGCTAGTTAAAAAATAATTCATCCATTTTAAAAATTCCTGACAATCCCTAAACTAAAGGTATGACCCGTTGCACCAGCACATGCACCTAAATGACAGATCCACTTAATAAAAAAATCAGGTTCCAAGTCACACATCCCATTCTTGACATGTTTATCTGCAACAAGTTCCGAACACGGATCTTAAGACTCCCTATTCTGCTCCATGTGGGCTCTTGCAAAAACCAGATAAAGAAGCAACAGATAAAGGCCTAGCATCGCTACAGGCGCCTCTTTCTACCTGCTACCATCACAATGTTATCACCTCTCTGCATTATCCACTCTTTTGACAGCGTGCGCACTTATACATTTAAAGCTGATGCAACCAGCATGGAGACAGCCCATTGGAATCAAAGATGATCGGAGAAGACAGTGTGCGGCGCATCGGCCTGTTTTGCACACTCAGGCCGGCCTCCCCCTGCGTTTTCTTTACATCTGCATGAATAGTCGGTCTTCAAATCTGCATAAGCTCTGGTGCGGTGACAAGTTCTTGGCGAGGAAAAGTAGTTGCTGATTAAAGGTAGAGTGGCAAGACAATGATGACCACTTCTCTGGTGCGAGCAGAAAAAAAACCTACACAGAGGGAGGCCAATTGATTAGCCCTGACAGGAGATAAAATTGTCAGATCCGGTGTTCTAATCTGAAGTTTGCAGTGTGGATGGAAACACAATCAAGAGGATTCTGAATTAAAATGCTGAAGGGATTTCTTCACATTCTGCATAGGTAAGATTACAGTCTATAAAGGCCCAATGAAGCCAAGATTTAACAAACAGGAGTCTAAATATTTAGCATTTCTACAGTTGTATGCTGAATGGCACTAGAGTCTTGTTTGAAATTAAAAGCCTAGCTTCACTTGAAGACAAAGAATCAGGTCAAACCAAAAAAAAATGTAATTCTGGTCAAACCATTATGTGCAACCTAATGCAATATCACTAAATCTTGTGCAGTAAGTTAGAACACTGAGTGAGTATGTGTGATAAATGCCTAAGTTCCAACCAAATTAAACTTTGGCTCTGCATCTTTAAAAACGATCAAATTGTTGCCATTTTCACATTGGCCTTGGTTGGTTAGGTGTAGTGGTCATTTTGAATTAAACTGATTTGAAAAGTTTATCAGTTCTTGACATGCATTCAAAGATTAATTTGACAGTTTTAATAAGATACACTTAGTGATTCTTGACTTAAAAAAACAGAATTGACACAGGCTACAGTCACACTGCAGGTCTCAATGCTCTGTGTGCATGTTCACATTATATTTTAAATACGACCTCCATCAGAATCCAGTGTGAACTCTTCAGAAGCAGGCTGTGTTTAAATATGGATGCTACATGTTATCATGTGTATCAATTCTGAACTTGTTGTGCAATCTAATAAATAATTAGACATGTTAAACACAACTAAAAAAGCTAACTCTAGCAGTTTTCTGGTCAATACATTTGTAAATATGTGATCAATACTACTAATACAAGGAGTGCAAACTGTTTATTAGGTCATCCTAGTAGTTGTTGGTCACTTTAGTAAACCAACTTCCAGCCTTACAATATGATCTTTCTCTCAAATCCATCAGGACTCTTTCTGTACTAGTTTTAAGGGAAGTTGCTAGGAAGAAATATTGTGAGTCGATTAAATAATGAGTTAAAAAAACATGCCTGCCTAGTTCTGTGTTTTGCTTTACATGAATAATTATATATGTATATTTTGTCCTAAAGAGTAAAAATCACATTAATTATAAGATTTCCCTACATATTTCTAGTTTTATAAAGTCAACTCCACTGGCCAGAAAAGATCCCCTTCAACAAACTCAACATGGCCCATGGGCCACCAGTTGGTAATCTCATTTGTTGCACGTTTTGCAGCTCTGGACAGATTTTACTCGTGAGCCAAGAGGCATGGCTCTTTTTATTGTAAAGTTCCCAGATCCCTGGGTGAGACCTTTTTCAACTCCTGACAGTGCATCCAAAGCCACCTTGGTTTTCTGCTTAATCCAGCTCTCTCTTGGCTCTTTGCCATTTTATTCCCATGAGAGCTAAACCACAAACCCAAACATTAGTTCATCCTCATCGGCATTTGTGGCCCAGAGAGCACAGGTTGGTAACGCTGCAGCTGTTCTCTGTGTCGTTTCGTAATGATCTCTAATTGCAAACTGAAAAACTACACGCAAAGCTGAGTCCTGAAGAGCTGCTTGTGTGAGCATAATTGTTTTAAGTCTCATTCTGTGATGTTTTTGCTGACGTTGCATAGTGAATGCAGAATGAACAAAACCAATCTAAAGTTAGCGTCAGAGAATCGATGGGAGGGGTTTGAACCACTGTGTAACTCAGAATTCAGATATAAAAACAAGTGTTTGTGTAAAAGAAGCTCCGGTGGAGGAAAGTATGTTGTCATTTCAGGTACAGGTAATGTGATGAAATACAATACAGGACGTTCAGTTTGCATAATAGATCTCTGAGCCATCTGTAATACAGGGAGAAGATTTCCTATCTGTGGGAACTTCTCATTTTATCTGGCACAGCTGCAGCTGCTACCTCTAAGTAGAGAAACTTACTGTTCACATTACATATTCTGCTAAACTTCAGCTTTTTGATGCCTCTGACTCTGAAGCATCTCTGACTCACAACTGTGGTCTTGTTGAAACGAAAGAGAATAAAATGTGGAAAAACTGGAGTGGAACTGTAAAATAAATCCATCTTCAGCAATACAAAGAAATATATGTGAACATTTAAAAGTCTAAAAAGGTTTGTGGATGCAATGTAAGAAATAATAATGTAAAAGAATATGCTGCTAAAAGCTATTTCCACTATTATGTACTAAAACAAGAAAACTAAAATGCCTAGCATCCATTCAAGGGATGAATATCACTTGCCAATGGGGTGTCGAGGTGTCTTCTGGACACCCGGTTTGGTTTTCTGACCTCTTCAGCTGGCAACATCTCAGGAATCCCTCAGGGCACCATGCCAATCATCAAGTTTTATGAGATTTAGCAGACATACTCTATCTGTATGTAAGTTTTCTTTAACCTTGCCGTAAATTTAAAAAGAAAACTTTCATAAGCAATGTGTGGATGACCCCAATTATTTTTTGAAACCAGAGGAAGACACAAAGTATAAATTGCATTGGTTTGGATAGAGTTGGTGAATAGCGACGTAAGAGCTTCAGTAGCTGTTATGTGTCGTCGCAATCTCTAGACCAGTCATTCAGTGCATACATAAATTTCATAAATTTCTCAAGGGTGCACAGTGTCTACGCCCATTTCCAAAATCCTACCTAAAAGTCTGTCACCTGCCACTTTAAACTAAGATCTTCTTATGACCAATAATAAGTTAAACATTATTGTGTTACATAAGGTCAATCAGCTTTGGTAGCCATTTTGAATTAGGTTGATTTCCAATGATCATTCAGGTTTGCTTGTTCCCAAGAGGGTTGACGCCCCCTCCGTCTCCTGTGCCTCTGAGAGTGTCAACGGCCCCTCCGACTCCTGTGCCTCCAAGAGTGTCGACGCCCCCTCCATCTCCTGTGCCCCCGAGAGGGTCAACGCCCCCTCCGTCTCCTGTGCCCCCGAGAGTGTCGACGCCCCTTCTATCTCCTGTGCCTCCGAGAGGGTCAACGCCCCCTCCGTCTCCTGTGCCCCGAGAGTGTCGACGCCCCCTCCGTCTCCTGTGCCCCCGAGAGTGTCGATGCCTCCACTCCCTGTGTGAGTGCCTTTAGGGGGAGGGAAGTGGTGGTCACCACCTCTGTTGCACTTTTGGTGGTGGTCACCATATTCGCTGCAGCCTTAGTGGAGGTCCTTCTGTCTACTGCATGAGCCCCCCTCGCAGTCCTCACAGCTCACAGTTTCTGTTTCTGCACTCAAGTGGCAGTCTGCGAGGGGGTTCAAGGCTACACTTTTCCTCTTCCAGTTTGGACGAGCCCACAGCTTCCCCAGTTTGCTCTCCACAAGTTCCATTTCATAGTTTGCTGCCTTGACAGCCTTCTTTTGTTTTTTATTAAAATAAGTTTATTTTCTAAATATTCATGCCAAGAGTTGTTTGTCTGCACTTTGGGTCAAAAAACCACCATTAAAACATGACACTCTCTTTATACAGAAGCATGCAATAGCACTGTTAAGTGATGTTGAATACAGTTCCATGAATCAGTGATTTTAGCTATTAGGACTGCAATCATTAGCTCATTAACTATTGGCTGGAAATGTTGCTGTAGGGATATATGGTGAAGAAAAGAACCCAGATTTGCTGTATATTATGTACATAAATGCAAAGCTAACGCATGCAGTATTGCTAAAATCATTCTCTATGTTTTGACCAGCCCAAAAAATAAATAAATAAATTGACAAGCATCAACAATTATTCTGTCTGAAAATTGCGGAAGTTGTTTCTCCCTACATCCAGTGGGGGGCGCAGGAAGAGCAGATCCAACAATTTATTTATCCTGTTGGCTGAAGATCTGAGAGGAAGCAAAAATAATTTGTAAGCAGAGGAGAGGTTTCCAAGCACAGTTTGGATTCATGCAGAGAGAAAGATTGTGTGTGAGGAAAAATTCTGAGCGAGAAGACATAAACTCCTGCTCTTAAATAAAAATGATAATTCTTTAATAATTGCATGCTTTTTTTACCCTTTGAGACAACAAAACCAAACCTGAATTTCTGTTTTAACAAGTTTAGTTTTTCTACCAAAACATTGTAGGTTAAACTCTAAAACCAGCTACTAAGCATAAAGTAAGGGATAGTTTAACTGGAAACTCCTCTTTTTTAAATGCATAAATTAGACAAGCATAACTATTTGGTACAATATGATACATGTTTTGCTCAATAATCAGCTAAAAAGTCAAAAAAATATTTTTCCTCAATTCATTTTTTGTCTCAGTAGGTCAACAATGTGTAAAACCTAAAACCAAAATTCATAAAAATAGACATCAACACAAATAGGGCTTATACTGAACACCCACAGAAGCTTTTTAGTGGATTTTAGTGTAGTGAAAGTAATATGATGTAAATTCAATTGATCTGTAGGTTAGATCACAAAAAAGCATATGAAAGCTCTTCACCAAGATTGAGAAACTCTCACTGTGGCCTCTGTTTAAGTAACCTACCATTTCTGACAATCCCACTTCAACACATCTTCACAACAATGATTCAGTGGAGGGGTGCACTGATGGGTACTAAGCTTCTGAGAGTAGTTATTTGTACAAATAAATAGGCGGGGCTTTGTACCAGCAAGTGTTTAGGTAGCTCCTTGTGAGATTCAAGGATTTCTCAAACATGCATGGTTACACTCTGAGTATCTTTTTGATGAAGGATTGACATAACAAGAAGTGACATACAGGTTGATTTTGCATAATACACCCCATTTAAAAACGTTTAGCTGGTAACATCCATATTGTAGACACCTGGGTAGATACTAAAAGTACTTTTTATTTGAACTGCTGAGTTCACATTCAATTATTCTGTCATTTCTCCCACTGAGAACATTTTTAGTTATTTATAACACATTTATGACACAGGAACAAATGAATTTCTCTCCGCCTTTAGAGACTACTTAGAGTAAACCATTTTTATAAGGACAATCTAAACACCACTTCTTGTTCTGCCGTCGTCCATTTCTTTCTGTCAGCCTTTTAGTTTTATTCTTTTACCCTGACCCCAAAACCTTGGGCTCTTTTCTCATCCCCCCACCCCCATTGTGGCCTCAATTTAACTCATCTTTTCAGAACACTTTCATTTGACGCGGAAAATGAAGTTATTTTGTTCAGAGGAGCAGTGAACAAAAAGCAAGTTCTTGCTGACAGGACACCTCTTCCATTTCCTCTTAAAATCTAGAATACCTGACTGGGAGGGAAATCTTCAGTGCAAGGACAAAGGATACAAGTGGTTTGAATTGTATTCAGTAGTTAAAGCTTTTTATTTTAACACATCAGCATTTATCCATAGGTGATGATTGTTCGGCTCATCTGGGTACTTTTACAGATTCCAATTACACTGGTCTAAGAGCTAAACTTCATTCTTGACTTTAAAGTCAACTGCTTACAACATCTGTTTAATTTAACATGGATTCTTGATATTGTATACAAGCTAGAACCTTACTTCAAATTGTCTGAACTATCAATTCAGGATTGGCCGATATTGGTAATTTTTTAGAGTATCTGTATCGGTCCGATAAGTAAAACTGAGCCGATATTAACGTCCAATATTGATTTTCCACTTTTTAGCTTTGTTTTTTTTTTTTTGTTTTGTTTTGGGAGGGGAAATGGTTGGTCGAGTGGTATCTGTTTGATCATGACAGTGTTAGTGACGCTGCACAGCCAGGAATAACTGAAGCAGAGAGCCAAAAAAGACACAAGTGTGATTGTGCATTTATGTAAATAAATAATGTGTATTTGTGATTGGTTATCAATCCAATCATATCATATCATATATCATATCATATCATATCATATGGGTGCATTCCTACTTTGAACTGTTTGTGCAGCATATCCACAACTTGGAAAATCTGTTTGTGAAAACACAAATTTCAATGCTTTAGTACTGGTTTGTCTGCTTGATATTCTTCAGCCCTTTTTTTTTGGAAGCAGGGGGTTACCTTTTGATTTTAACCTTTAAGCCCATATTTAACTGCTGATTATTTTTTTATATTTAAAAACCCCTCTAAGTTAAAGTACTTTATGTATTGACCCATATACAACTTGTGTACTATTCTATTTTATAACTACATATTTTTTATTCTACAACACCTATTTAGCAGTTTTTTCACTACAGTGCTGTTCTTGATTTGCTCCTTGATATGAGATTTCTGGGTGGTATAATCTGATAACATTTAGTGGTAACACATGGTAAAATTTAAAGTTCACTTAAGATAACATCAAAGTATTTTATTTCCCCTCACAATCCTATACTTCACATTTTATTAAGCATTATTTTCCAGTTATGATTATCATCAC
>JARVGW010214969.1:0-14671 GCA_031762495.1 Anablepsoides rubrolineatus | reverse complement strand
AGACCGTCTCATTTCACAGCAGTTTTGTGCAGCCTACCCGGCCCAGTGAGGACCCAGCCCACGTGGCCCAGCTAGGCCCCTTGAATTGAGACACAGCTAAACTCTCCCGCTCCGCAAACTTCGATTCCTCTGTTTGGCTGAATAACATGTGACGTCATCAACGTGACCCTCCTGCTTACACTGATTGGCTTTGATGGCGCACTGACAGCTGATTATCCAATCATATAACCCTGAGTAGTTCAAAGACCATCCAGAAAACAGGAAACCTCAGATACGTTCGTTCAGGCTCTTCCTAAATGACTTTTTTTCCCACAGCATAACAAAAAAGTAGAAAAACAGCAGAGGAAACGATTTATCAAATCAAAGGAGATAAAACATGTTAAAAATGACATACAGTCCAATAAAAATAAATTTGTAACACAGTGGGCCACATAGCACAACAACTTCATTTATTTCTACAAAATGTTTAAAAACAAAAAGGTTACAAAAAAAGTAACAAAAATCATCAAAAACAACAACAAAAAAAGACTACAAAAAGGAGACCACAGCTAAAAGCTAAAACTAACAAAACAATGAAGAACAATAAAACTGGAAGCAGAAGCTAAAAGTAGCAAAAGGCTAATAGCCAATAGCTAAAAATAACATAACAGCAACTAAAGTCTGAGTTTTCCCCTCAGCTCTGACAGACCACCAGAAAACGGGACCTTAAGGACCAACATGTTCAAGACTTTGCCAAATATTGACCGAATCACAGCAGAGCTGAAAGAACCAAAACAGCCGAACAGCCTGAGTCAACAGGCCCAGATGCTTGCAGAAATCCTCCGGCTGTTTTTAACGTCTCCGCTCAGATCCAGGAGCAGGCTTTAGCTCTCATCTTAGACAACAGCTGAGCCCAAACAGCCGAATGTTCTGAGCAAACACTTGCTTCGGCTGATTGTTTGTTTGTTTTTTTATAAATAATTTTAAATAAAGTCCTATCTTTGCCAGCCTGTTGGCAGATGAAACTGAGTTTGTGGAAGGAAACAGGTGCTGCAGGAAAAACAATCAGAACCCCCTCCCCCTCCTCCTCCTGATGCCAACGTCTGGCCCAGAGAATGGGTCCAGCTGGGTCCGGTGTTGGTCAGGATGTGAGCGCTCAGCTAACAGAACCAGGCCAGAACCAGGCCTTCGTCGCTGCAGGGTGTGAGCGAGAAGAGGAAGAGATGACAGAAACCAGCTGGGTGTTTCTTATCACATATCCGCTGTCACCTCACAACTGAAATCATAGATTTATCTAACAAGTCAGTGTTTATATTAATGTTTTCCACTGTTGTTCATTAAAAACAGAGCAAACTGAACTTTCATTGTGCAGATTTGATTGACAGCTCCACCTTCCTCTTCACCCTGACGATGATGAAATGGATAAAAGTCATGGTTTCTGTGGCTGCAGTTTTCTCTGAACTGACTGAATGTTTCCGTTCAGAAGTGAATGGCACTTCCTCCTCTCAGAAATAGACTGTTTCCTCTCGCACGTCCTGTTCTGAAATCACAAATAAGAGGGCTGCTTCAATCCATCAGACATTTATCTGAGGATGCTCCATGATAAAATAAAACTAAAGACAAAGTCTGTGAGTTCAGGCTTTACCGAACAAGCTAAAACTGAGCTGGTAAAGTTGAAAGAAGCCGAACACGAGCTAAAATCTAAAGAGAAAAGGGATAACTAAAAGTAGCTAAACACAAAAATAAACACAAAAAATGCTATTTTGAGCCTAGCTTTAAGCAAAAATATAAAAAAGGCTAACTAGATGCTAAAACTATCAAGATGCTAGCAAAAAAATTGCATAAGTTAGCTTTTAACTAAAAGTATCAAGTGGCTAGCAGAAAGTTAGCTATTAGCTAAAAGTACCGTCTATCTAAAAGCCAAAAGTAACAAAAGCACAGGTGAAAACTAAGAAAATCAGAAGCTATCCAGAAGCTAAACGCAACAAAGGGTTACCAAAAAGCAAAAAGATGCTAGCAGACAGTTAGCATAAATTAGCTTTTAGCTAAAAGTATCAAGTGGCTAGCAGAAAACATAAAGTTAGCTTTTAGCTAAAAGCATCACGAGGCTAACAGAAAGCATGAAGTTAGCTTTTAGCTAAAAGTATCAAAAGGCTAGCAGACAGTTAGCATACATTAACCTTTAGCTAAAAGCATCAAGAGGCTAGCAGACAGTTAGCATACATTAAGTTTTAGCTAAAAGCATCAAGAGGCTAGCAGAAAGCATATGGTTAGCTATTAGCTAAAAGTATCGAAAGTCTATCTGAAAGCCAAAAGTAACAAAAGCACAGGTAAAAACTAAGAATATCAAAAGCTATTCAGAAGCTAAAAGCAATAAAGGGTTAGCAAAAAGAATAAAAGCTGACTACTAAACTAAAAGTAAAAAAAAAGCTAAAACTATCAAAGCTAAAATCTGAAATATCAAATGGTCTGTTAAAATATCAAAACGCAGCTACAAGCTAAAAGCATTAATAAGCTAACCAAAAGTAGAAAACATATTAACACTTAAAACATTATTTTTTTAAATTATATAAATGTATTTATTACTTTTACACAAACAAGAAATATACAATTTTTGTAAACTTTATTAGCCTCCGTTTTGAGAAAATGAAAATAATGAAAAATGACAAATTTCATCAGAAAATTAAATTTGTCTTAGATGTTTTTGTGTAAAAAAATGATTGGTTCAGAATAAAATCACCTTTATACTGTATTAGTTGAAATTTAACAGTGACATAAAGTTTAGTAAGTGGGCGGACATAGAGTATGGACTCCGGCCAATCAGCGGTGGGCTGCTCAGGATGTGGGCGGGGTCAGAACGTTGGCTCTGACCAATCAGCGGCGGGCTCTGTGGCGGAGCTCGGGAGCAGAGCGAAGCCGAGCTGCAGTCGGCTCGGACCGGAGCGGAAGGCGGAGATAGCGGTTTTCTTTCGACGGATCCTGTCGCCTTGTTATGGTTCTGAGGTTCCGAATGGATCGTTAACCGGAGCAGAAGAGAAGCTCTTCAGATGTGTGGCTCTTTGTCGCCATAAAGCGGATATTTGTTTCTTTTTTTTTTTACTGGATTTTCAAGAAGAAGCCGCAGGATGAAATACAAAGTAAGTGCTCGGTTTGCTAATTTATGGTTTTTAAACTCTTCAGAATGTTAGCTAAGACTTTAAACCTGATCTTAACTTAAACCCGGGCTGTCTGAAGTCCAGGTTTTAACAAGCAGGGTGTGAACTTGTTGAAGGAAACGCTGTCAGGGTCCTATAACTTCAGGCCAGGGGCGGGAAGAGCAAATCTGCGGCCTGCTGGGTGCCCGGGCGGATGTAAACAGACCCCCTCAACAAACAAGTAAATAAATAAATCAAAACTCTGAGCCAGGATCAGGACCAGAGGCAGAGCACAACCTGAGCTGTAACGTGGAAAACACAGGTCTGTGGCGTGGCCAGCGGCAGCTCAGAGCTGTAATTTAGTGGCGGTCAGAGCCTGGAAACCGCAGAGGACGTCCAGAACTCCAGGAAAAAGGCTGCAGGAGCTGAATAAATATCATAAAACTGAAGACGCTGAGCCAGTAACCTCAGCGCTGGCACCCCATAAAACCTGAAAACCAGATTTAGTTCCTGTGAAAACACAGCACCAGAACGACTGCTGAAATCTGCTGAACAAGCCGAAATTAACTGCTAAGCTAAAAAGCAAAATGTCACAAAGTCTAAATGAAAGCTAAATGTAGCAAAAGCTAAAAATTAAAAAAGCTAAATAAAAGCTAAAAGTAGCAAAGGCTACATAAGAGCTAAAAAATAGCAAAAGCTAAATAAAAGCTAAAAGTAAACTATCTAAAGTAAATATAAAAATATTTGTTTAAAAAAAATTAAGAAATTGAAATAAGATCTTAGAGTGGGGGTATTGTAAAAGTTAAATGTTTAAATATAAACATGTTTTGATACATAAACAGCTAGAATAGCACAGAAAACAATCATAATTGTTGTCAGAGTTTATATTAAAACTTCAGCTATAAAGGTTACTGATCCTAAACTGACACAGGTAATGATACAGGTAATTTTACAGGTAATAACAGAGGTAATAATACATATAATAACACAGGTAAAAATACAGGTAATAACACAGGTAATAACAGGAAACAATACATATATTAACACAGGTAATAATACAGGTAATATTACTGGTAATAACACAGGTAATAACAGGTAATATTACAGGTAATAATACAGGTAAAAGCACGGGTAATAACCGGTAATAATACAGGTAATAACACAGGTAATTTTACAGGTAACAACACAGGTAATAACAGGAAATAATACAGATAATAGCACAGGTAATAGGTAATATTATATGTAAAAATACAGGTAATAGTACAGGTAACACAGGTAATAACCCAGGTAATAATACAGGTAATATCCCAGGTAATAATATAGGTAATAACACAGGTAATAATAGTACAAGTAATAACACAGGTAACAGCTGAACAATAAAAATGTCTAAACAGGTTATAAAAGATAAAAGCTCCACTTCAGTTTTATAGTTAAAGTTAGCTGTGGTAGTAGCTGAGAGTCACCCTCAGCACTGTTTTTATTAAGACATGTTTTTAATTGGAGGCTGAGGTCTTAAATCTGTGTGTGAGGAAATGTTCCTCAGCCAATCAGAAGCTCTGTTTGGGTCTCCTGGTTCCTGTTGGGTCCAGGTCCTGCTGAGTGCTGAGTCACCACAGAGCAGGAGGAAGATGAGGCTGATGACAATGTCAGGGAGGTGCAGGGACAGCTGGTCTCCATGACAACAGCGATCAGCGTATATAGAGCGATCGATCAGTGGCGAGCAGTGACGTGTGTGTGTCTGTGTGTATGGACAGAATCGCGTCACAACAGCCGGAGGTTTGAAAACAGCCACACTTTAGAACACGGATCACGTCATGGTGGGACCGTGGACCTCCTGCTGCTCCTGGGTCTGTTAGAGTTCAGGTTTACGGTCCGAGAAAACAGAACAGGAAGGTTGCAGGTTTGATTCTCTAAAGATCACCTGAAGCCTCCAAACTGTCCAAACTGAAACTTTAGTTAGGTTAAACCCATCCAAGATGGCTGCCACGACCACGTATCGTATCAAAACTTTCAGCTCCTTCAGGAGATTGGTGCTGTGACTTTTGCTTATTATTTTAAATAATTTTTATACATTTTAAAATAATAATTATAGTTTTTCCTTATTAAAAAACACCAATCATTTAAAAATGTTAACATTGTCATGCTAATTTTAGCTTTTATCTACTTTATTGCTACTTTAGCTTTTAGGTAGCTTTTTGCTACATTAACTCTCCTGCAGCCCTGGGGTCCAAATAAACCACTGGGTCAGTTTTTCAGTCTCAATTTGACCCCAGGGCAGCAGGAAGTTTAAACTAGTTTTAGCTACTTTTTAATTTTAGCTACACTTTTGCTACATTACTTACTTTATTTTTTGGCTACTTTAGCTTTTTGCTAGTCTTTTTCTACTTTAATTTTCCTGTTTGGACCCAGGGGCAGCAGGAAGTTTAAGCTAGTTTTAGCTACTTTAATGTAGCAAAAGTGTAGCTAAAATTTTAGTTACTTTTTTGCTATTTTAGTTAGCCTTTTGCTACTTTTAATGTCTGCAGAGCATATTTAGGTTCTAGCTTTTTTCTATTTTTAGCTAACATTTTGCAGTTTTTAGCTAAAACTTTGATACTTAAACCTAGTGTTTTTTGTTTTTAGCTATTTTTTTTTTAGTAACTAAATCAGCTTTAGCTTCTTTAGTTTAGCTTTAGCAGTTTGTGTTTTTAATGACATTCTTTTTCTCTGATTGTCTTTAAAGTGTCAGAACTGTTTACATAAAAACACCAGAGATTGTAGATCTGACTCAGTCTGGTCCGATAAAAACCAGAGCAGATAAAAGACAAACGGGTCAAAGTTCTGAGATAAGAACCGGATCAGTTTTAACTTCACTGATCAGGAACGTCCCGGGAACTCTTCAGAATCCTGGTTCCTCTGCAGCTGAGGCAGAATTAGCTTTAAGGAGCCAAAACAAACGGGTGTTTTCCTCTGAATGTCACGGTTCAGACTGCAGGCAGCAGGCCAGCAGAACCGGATCAGAACCACATTGTTCTGAGGAGGAGGATGGTCGCTGAAAGGCCGTCAAGATGAAGGAGGGAGGAAGTCAAAGGAAGATGCAGTGATTGTTTCAAGCTGCTCGTTAGCCTCGTTAACGAGGTTTTTCTTTTTGTTATGATGTTTTTCCTTAACGAGACGTTTGTTTTACAGGAAAACTGAAAAAACTGTAAAAGAAAAAGTGTTTAGTGTGTTAAGTTTAACAATTGTAAAGTAGCTGAATAAAACCACTCTATCTATACAAAGACATTAAATAATAAGTTTTTGGATCTGTAAACAAAACATATAAACACATTTTATATATTTTTTGAAAATAAATAACAAAACACCCTAACATTGTTTTAAAATGTGCATGTTTTTTTAAAGAAAAGACGATGAGTCTTTGTGTTAGGCGTCCTGGTGCAGCGTGAAATCAGACAGACATCAGAGTGAATCTGCAGCTCATTACTGATTCCTGCATGCAGAGATACCGCTGACACGCGGGATAAAGACCCCCGCAGGGATTAGTGCCTCAGGGTTACCATGCTCTCCTGAAAACTCGTCTGGATCAGCACCAAGCTGAGGAATAATCTGCTGACAGATTCTGGAAGATTTAGGCATTTTCAAAGCGTGCAGTGGTACATGATCATGTTCAGGTACAGGGATGTGTTCAGGTGCAGGGATGTGTTCAGGTACAGAGACATGTTCAGGTACAGGGATGTACAGGGACGTGTTCAGGTACAGAGACATGTTCAGGTACAGGGATGTGTTCAGGTGATGTGATCTAATGATTATCAACTAAACTTCAGCTGTTTTTGGCTGTATAAATTTAAACCCTCCCCTCCTGTATGTAGGGTGACATGTTGGATTTGTCAACAGGGGAACTCCCTGGTTGTGACACGGTTCTGGTTGTGGTTAAACCAGGACAGATTGTCTCGCAGCTCGTTAATCACTTAACGATGATGTCGTGTTTAACGTTTGGAGGTCCAAACGGGACGTAATGCACTTTATATTTAGATTAAAACGCTGCTTTAAGGATGGTTTTAACCAACCGAGAGTTAAAGGTTTTAAATTGATCAGATGAAAATCATTCTTTCCGGTCGATTCTGGGCCTGGTTCTGTCAGCGGGCATTGAACCTGAGCCGGGTCACGTTCTCAGACGCTGCGGTGTCCGAATGAAAGAATCGAGCCCTATGTGTGCTCTGAGCTCCGTCCTACCAGAACCTTCGCACGGCCCATTTATCTGAACCGGCTCTCACCCGCAGCCTGACGCACTCCGAGGAGCGGCTCGGAAAAGTCATCAGGTCCTCATTACCGTCATTACTATAATTATGTTCTATATATAAGCCTGTAAAACCAGGCCGAATGCGCGCACACACACACACACATACCCCCGGGACACACATTGCACCGATACACTCTCCATGTTCTCACAGTCAGAGCGGACCACTGGTTCTGAGCTGAAAACAAAGGATCTGGTCTGGTTCTGGTTCTGGTCTCTGCCCTCGGGGGAGGCGGTTCAGCCGAACCCACCATCATCATTATTAGACTAAAGAGCGGCCCAGAGAGGAGGGACCAGAACCACTCAGAGAGCTCTCACTGTAAGCAAAGGTGGGACCCGTTTTGTCGAGCGGCGCCAAGGGGACCGGTTCCATTTCTGGGAGGGTCAGAACCAATCGTGAGCTGGCGTTTTGTTCTGTTTAGTTGAGTCGTGAAATAAGTCAATCTGAGAGTCCTCGTCGGTTTCAGAACAAAATAAAACAGGTTATTCACCCTGAAGGTCAGACTCTACAGGTCAAAGGTCACGACCTCTCTAAAACCAACATGGCAGCAGGATGTAGGTTCATCTGAAGCAGAGATTCTTAACCCTGAGGACCTCAAAAGGACAATAGATTTTAACTTTAGGACCGCTTTGGTTTTAAAGAAGGTGCAATGCATTTTCTTGCCACTAGTAGCAGTAATACGTCACTCGGATGTTTAACAACTTTTTTAATACGTAGAAGAAGAGCCTTAGAAACCTGCCAAAAGGGGAAACCTATTTTAAATGAAAAGTAGAAGCAAAAATTAAGGCAACCCATCAAAATATGGCAAAGTTTGTCACTAATATGAAGAGCAGCTTTTGGTTCTATCATGCAATATTTTAAAAGTTCAAAACATTATCAAATACAGTTGAAATTTGACTAAAATTAAGTCAAAAATACTTGATTTGACTCAATTTCTTCTTATTTCAAGAATCTTACCAAGTAAATTTTTCTTACTCCATTGGCAGAATTTTTTACTTTGAGTAAAATTTTCTGATTAACAAGACAAATAGTCTGACACATTCTGAAAACAAAAATATTATTCTGACACAATCAGTTCTTGTTTAGTAAATCAGTCTCAAAACAAGATCAAAAGACTTTTTGGCTGGATATAAGGTTTTAAAACTTGGTTAGATGGACAGTTTTTGCAGTGTACAATAAATATTAAACAAAGATTTATAATAATTAGCATTTTGATCTGTACATTGGTAATGTCTGACTAGGCCTCGTTCCTCTTTTTGCTCAACATATTGGGCCCCGAGGTCAAAAAGGTTAAGAACCCCTGATCTGAAGAGGTAATGGAGTCACGGGCTCAGGTGTGTTGGAGCAGAGAAACAAGCAGCTATAAAAAGTCAACAATTCATCAGAATCTTTGCTTTGTGAATAGAAAGAGTCGAACTGCATCACAACTTCCTGTTTCCTTGGGGATCTCTGTGGTTCCCGGGCTCACCACAGCCGATGAGTCTTTACAAACTTCTCTCTGATGTCACGTTTCTGCAGCAGACGTTTGCTTCTGTCGGAACCGCAGTTATTATCATGTAGTTTGAAAAACGTTTGATATTTTTTATTTTGTGGTATTACTTTTTCAATGGTGGAGGTGTTCAAGCTGGGCTCGGTAAATAAAGCGGAGCGGCTCGGTGGGGTCAGAGGACGAGTTAGTGAGTTCTCAAAACCTGGTTGTGGTTTAATCTGTCGGCGTGTTGGAAGTCAAAACAGCTGCAGACTGTCTGTTATTTTTATCTGCTGCTCAGAAAACACCGGTTTGGTTACAGAAATATTATCTCATGTCGTCAGCCTGAAGAAGTACTGATCAGAAAACTTGACCTGGACATAAAAAACTAGACTTTATCCTGAAAAACCACCAAAAGTCAGCCTTTAGTTGCTGCAGTTTCTTCATCAGAAAATCAACAAGTTATCTGATCAAAACGTTCAGCTGCTGCTACAGTTTGTTCACTACAACAGAAAAACATTCAGCTGACAGGAGATAAAGTTCTTCTGAATCAGACGAGACAAGAAATGAAGCTGATTTTATTAGGAAAAAATTAGCCAGAATCAGTCAAATATGTTAAGCTAAAAAAGCTAAAACTGAGCTGCTACAGTAAAAAGTCAGAAAATAAGCTAAAGTTAGAAAAATTACAGCTTAAAACAGCAAAACAGTTGTTAAAACTACCAAAACTGTCAATAGAAGTCAAATTATTAAAACAAGAGCTAAAAGCTAAGACTAGCAAAACAAGAGCTAAAAGCTAAGACTAGCAAAACAAGAGCTAAAAGCTAAGACTAGCAAAACAAGAGCTAAAAGCTAAGACTAACAAAACAAGAGCTAAAAGCTAAGACTAACAAAACAAGAGCTAAAAGCTAAGACTAGCAAAACAAGAGCTAAAAGCTAAGACTAGCAAAACAAGAGCTAAAAGCTAAGACTAACAAAATGAGCAAAAAACTAAGACTAACAAAACAAGAGCTGAACGCTAAGACTAACAAAACTGTTGATAGAAGCTAAATTTAGAAAGTTAGTTAAAAAATGAGTAGATGTTGATTTTAGCTTTGATTTGTTAAATATTGGTCAAACTTTATGATTCTCTCCTGTAATGGAACTTCAAAGGTTCTGATTGAACTCTGTGTGGTTCTGGGAACACTGCTGTCTGACGTCCGACTCAGACAATAGTCAGGGAGGCCCGACCCGGTTCAGATAACAGCTTCTCGTGGGAACCGCCTGAACCGGGCCGCTAGAGAAAAGGAAAACTAAGAAGAAAACAGCTTCCTGGTTTCAACAATGAGCAGCTGAGTGGGTCCAAACCCGACTGAAGAGTGGTACCAGGAGTCCAAACTCAAATGAAGAGTGGTACCAGGAGTCCAAACTCAAATGAAGAGTGGTACCAGGAGTCCAGATTTGACTGAAGAGTGGTACCAGGAGTCCAAACCCGACTGACGAGTGGTACCAGGAGTCCAAACTCAAATGAAGAGTGGTACCAGGAGTCCAAACTTAAATGAAGAGTGGTACCAGGAGTCCAGATTTGACTGAAGAGTGGTACCAGGAGTCCAAACTCAAATGAAGAGTGGTACCAGGAGTCCAGACTTGACTGAAGAGGGGTACAAGGAGTCAGTAGTTTGGTTCGGATCAAATAAATCTTTCGGATCCAAACAAGTTTTCTGATCCTTTAAGCTCATTTCAACCGACTGTAATCCAGCTCAGATTAAAGTGGATGAAGATTAGATTTTCTGTTTGTCCTTTTTATCAGGCGAATGGACGATCATATTTTTGACTCTGTATTTGTCTTGTTAGCAAAGTATCTCAGAAACCAGAAGATAGATTTTAATGATACGGTCAGAACTTTGTCTCTTCTCTTCAATTTAAACAGTTTAAATGTTTCAGTCCTGATCTAATCGTCAGTGTTTGAGTCTCCCTCCATGTGTTGACGTGCCTATGAGCAACTTCCTAATGGTACCTAATGGAGCTGAAAGAGCAGGGCTGTCGGGCCGCTCCAGAAGATTAGTAAAGAAGTTTTCATGGCCCATTTGGTCCTATCGACAGGATCTGAACCATTATCCCTGAACCTCAATGGACCTCTGTAGAACCGAGCCCAGACCGAGAACAAGTTCAAGTTTGGGTTAAGAGACGTCTGGTGGGGAAGCTGTGGGCCAATCACGGAGGTCACCAGGACTGGGTCTGCTCAGGACCAGGATGTGGGTTTGATTCAGTTCTGAGCAGCTAATGAGACTGAAACCCCTGAGTTCAGACAAAACAGGACTGAGGTCCCAAAACTCTGGTTTTATGGAGGCTCATGCATCAGGTTACAAACTTTACTGTAACTTTTAATCAAAGTTTAAAAGATGATTTTTATCTGTTTATTGGTTTAGCATTAGCAGAGCTAAGAATATTGTTTACCAATAGCAGAGCTAAGCTTCTTGTTTAGCAGTTTAGCATGAGCGAAGCAGTTTATTGATTCTTTAGATATTTTGCTAACCGACACATAAGGTGGACAGTTCAGGGTTTTATGACCCTGGTCTAAGGACAGTCTGCTGTTTGTTTATTTAGAACCTGATGGCCAAGGCGTTGTACGACAATGTGCCGGAGTCTCCCGAGGAGCTGGCCTTCAGGAAGGGGGACATCCTGACCGTCATTGAGCAGAACACTGGGGGTCTGGAGGGCTGGTGGCTCTGCTCCCTGCACGGCCGGCAGGGCATCGCCCCAGGGAACCGCCTGAAGCTGCTGATCGGACCGGCCTTCGAGGCCCAGCCTTCCCCTGCCGCCGCCCCCCCATCTCCTCAGAGCTACCAGCAGAACCTCCCGGGCCCCTACCAGAACCAGCAAGACATCTACCAGATCCCCCCGAGGAGCACCGTGGCTGCAGAGAACACGCCCAGTAAGGTGAGTGGGGTTTTGTTATCAGCTTATCTGTTCATTTATTTTAAATAATTAAATTAAAATAATAATTCAGTCAGAGGATGAGGAACGGTCACCCCTGGTGGGAGACGTGGTTCTGATCCGAGAGGCCCGCTGGTCTCGGCTCGCTGCTTCCTCTGAGGTCCAGACTGGTCCAGGAATTGGTCTGATAAGAGTTTATGGGTTCCAAAGGTAACAGGTGTGTTTGTCTCAACCTGAGCTCCAGACCAGAAACTCTAAAACCAGCTGAAGTCCAAAAACCTCCTGTAGACGGTTCAGAGGACAAATGTTTGGACCAGATGATTCCTCTCTATCAAATGGACAGGGACTCTAGTGGACCAGGAAGTTCCAGTTCTTGGTGGTTCCTTCACATTGAGGAGGACAGATGAGTTTTATAGCTAAAGGATTCAGCTGTCAGAAAACCTGAGCTAAAGAACATTTATAGTTGCTAAACATCAGCCGAAATGTCCCTGTGGTCTTCCTCTGTATGTCTAATCCCTGTCCATCAGACTGGTCCTTAACGTCTCTGATTCTCAGATTATGGAGGCGAGGGATTAAAACTCTGCTTTGATCTTAGAGGATGAGCTTTATTAAAGCAGCTAAAGTCAGCCGCTTCTTCTGTCACGCCGTCTGTTTCGGTCCAACCATCCGGACCAGTTCTGGAGCTGGTCCACGGCCTCGTGGGACTCAGGACATAATTACCTGCATTAATTACAATCAAATTTAAAGAAGCTAAAATTAAGCATCTAAAAACTAAAGAACAGCAGCTAAAACAAAGAACAGCAGATATAACATGAAGAACTGTAGGTAACTCATAAAGATCAACAGCTAAAGCATGAAAAACAGTAGCTAAAATGAGCAGAACAGTAAACAGATTTTAGCTGATAATTTTGTTGAAAACATGTTTGGGCTGAGTAAACAATGCTTAATGTTTGGTTTTAGCTGTTTTCCTGCATGAGCCGAAAGGATCGGCCTGATCTTTTCAGCTCATGCAGGAATCTGAAGCTTCTGCCTTGCTGGGAGCAAATGTTTGCTCAGTTCCTTCGGCTGCTTGTGATGTCATCACTCCTCTGTCGGCTGTAAATATTTACCCTGCGGTTATTACTCTGGAGACGAGCCGAAAGGACATGAGGGTCAAAGGTCATTCAGAGGGACGTCATGTTCTGAGCTCAGGCTGGACCTGAAGGAACCTTGATGCTACAATGTTAAATATTATATTTTGTTTACAAACATTTTGTTATAAACAATAAACCCGTGTCTCATAACTGACCCGCGGGCCTCCACTTGGACACATGTTCTTTAGTGGTTCTGGTTCTGAGCCACAGTTTCCACCAGTTGAGCTCTAAACGGTTAGGAATGCTGTTTGTTCGCGTCTGGGCTCATTTTAGCTCCTTTACCTCACTGGACCCGGTTCCGACCCAACAGAACCTCTGTGTGTGATAAACACACTCGCAGGAATCCCAGCTATGAGCTCCTGAGATCATCCGGTTCTGATGGGACTGATGAGAACCACATGGACTACCGTTAGTCAGAGTCCGGCTCACATGAATGGCATTCCTTTCCATAGAAGGCTCCTGGAGTTTAGCTCCTCCCACTTCCTGTTGCTTCAGCTTATTTCCAGAAAGGTTTTAGAAAAAACATCTGAGCCTTCATCAGAACCGTTCTGAGGTCCAAAATGTTCCACTGGACCAGAGATGATGATAGGACATTCAGCTACTATTCTGAATCCTTTAGCTTCTGATTAGCCTGTTGATACCTTTAGCTTCTTGTTAGTCTGTTGATACCTTTAGCTTCTTGTTAGTCTGTTGATACATTTAGCTTCTTGTTAGCCTGTTGATACATTTAGCTTCTTGTTAGTCTGTTGATTAGGGTTGGGCATAATCGTATCGTCTGCAATTAATCGTCAGAAAAACACTAATCGATTACTTTTTGGCATTAATCGATTAATATGATTAATGCTACCAGCCAAGGTCCGCTCGGTGCCCCACTCTGCTTCAAATATGATGAACATTAAAAAACAATGTTTTGTAATTTATTTATCTATCAAAACAATTTAAAATTTGATGTAAAGTCTGTAATTTTAACACAATTTGGAACAGGTTTTTATGAAGAGCAGTATTTTCCCACTAAATTAGTCATGTGACTAGGACATAAGGGAGTCCAGGGACTCCAGAGCATTAATCGTCAAATTAATCGATATCGGCTAAATACCCCAATTAATCGTGATTAATTTTTTTGCCAATATTGCCCAACCCTACTGTTGATACCTTTAGCTTCTTGTTAGCCTATTGATACATTTAGCTTCTGGTTAGCCTGTTGATTTAGCTTCTGGTTAGCCTGTTGATACCTTTAGCTTCTTGTTAGCCTGTTGAGTGTAGTTTACCATCATCAGTGTGTGAATGTGTGTGAGCATGGGTGAGTGTCTGTAAGTGTACAGCGCTTTGGGGTCCGGAAGGACTTGATAAAGCGCTATATAAGTTCAGTCCATTTACCATTTACCATTTGATACATTTAGCTTCTTGTTAGCCTGTTGATACATTTAGCTTCTTGTTAGCCTGTTGATACCTTTAGCTTCTTGTTAGCCTGTTGATATATTTAGCGTCTTGTTAGCCTGTTGATACATTTAGCTTCTGGTTAGCCTGTTGATACCTTTAGCTTCTTGTTAGCCTGTTGATATATTTAGCATCTTGTTAGCCTGTTGAAACATTTAGCTTCTTGTTAGCCTGTTGATACATTTAGCTTCTTGTTAGCCTGTTGATACATTTAGCTTCATGTTAGCCTGTTGATTGATATCTTTAGTTTCTTGTTAGCCTGTTGATACATTTAGCTTCTTGTTAGCCTGTTGATACATTTAGCTTCATGTTAGCCTGTTGATTGATACC
>JARVGW010214894.1:0-14701 GCA_031762495.1 Anablepsoides rubrolineatus | reverse complement strand
GCAGTACAGTTCACAACTTGTATAATGATGTAAAAATGAGAACAAACTCTTGATAATAAGTTAATAAAGTATTTAAACGGGGCGCGGGGCACACAATCCGTGTGGAGAACAGTCAGCGGAGGATTTACGCAAATGCTCCAGCTCTGGGTTGGACTGTGATCATGAGCCTGCAAAAAGACGGTTTGGCTCTGATCAGATCCCATCCGGGTCGACCAAATCAGCTTAAAAATAAAATTTGTATTGTGTGTTTGTGCCACATCTGGCCCAAAGCTGTGCGCAACCATCCGATCTCCTGATCCACCCTGACAGGTTGTGGTGAAAAAAAAAAAAAAAAGGAGCCCAGGGCCATTTTACTTGTCCGGGCCAAATGCTCACCTATATTTGGCCCAGAGCAGATAACTTTTGCTGTCAGGGTTGACAAAAAAATGCGCAGTTTGTCATTATTGTTGCTGTCCAAAGCAGAGTTTGTTGCTGCGCTGCAATGACAGGTCGCTTTGGAGAAAATGCAGCCAGACGAGGAAATGTGTCATTTTCCTCATTTTCCCCTCAAAATAAAGTTTGCTGTTAACTATATTACTTAAATCGTTTGCTTTACTCACCATCTCTTGCCTAAAAAGACTGTGTTCCAGCGCAAGTTTCTGACCCGCTGTTCCAAACTCCGGTGTAGATATTATTTACGTGTTTAGTTTTTTCATGGTCATTTATAAAGCAGTTGGATTTACTATGAACATCATTCCTAATAAATGATTTAAATAACAAAACAATCACAGGTGAAAACTTCATTACTTAATTGTTGCTTGATGATGAGTCAATACAGATAAAGCTTGATACATAACTAAACTGTTAATAAAAAAAGTCTAATCATTTTTAATTAAACTTAGTAGACCAAATCTGATTTTTTATGAGAAAATACAACAAATGATTAACAAAAGTAGGCTAACGTCCCTTCTTTTCTTCAGAAAATGTGCTGCAAATTCTAACTCTTGTGTCGATATTGATTCAGGAAATTAATGTCCGTTCCATTGATATTTATGCTCACATGCGGCTGCTGATAAACTGAAAAATATCTAAAAAACAAAAACAACAAAAAAAGCACCTTATCCATGACTGCAGTTTGTTTTATTTTATTTTTTCATTTCCAAAAGGAGGACTTTAATTACAGCTTTACCAGATCTGATGACTGTTAATATATGCAATGAGATTACAGTGTGGCAATACGTGTGCGCATTCAGGGTGCGTACCAACAGAGTGCATGGTGACGGACAACACCCCCCTGCCCCCGTACCCCCCACCTAAATAATGAATCCGGTGCCGCTGGGTAGTATCAAGAATTACATCTGACATAAAACATTGTATAAATCAGTCAGTTTACTCACTATGAAGATCTCTATATTTGGGAGCAGAACAACATGAGCTTAATATTCTTCCTAATATGATGTTTATTTTTATTTTATTTATTTGTGGTGGTACATTTTGTATATTTAAAAATAATATTATTTTACAAAGTCTCTTAAAGTGTACCTGCATGATGCTTTTGTTCTGTCAGTGACGGTCAATGTGGATGGAGAGTTTTATATTAATGGAGTGGGACTGAGGTCAAGGTTCAAGGTGGGCCATATCACCTTCCACTGGGGCCGCTGCAATGCCTCCTCAGAGGGCTCCGAACATAGTCTGAATGGAGTCAAGTATCCTTTAGAGGTAAGACGTGATGACTGTGATGATTGATTGCTCAGAATTTTTCTTACTTAAGTCTTCCACACACACAAGGTGTATTCACCTTATGAGATGATTTAAATAATGAAGACCTGTGATGATTCCAACATAACTGCTAACAATTGGCACTACTGAATGTCCAAGCCTTAGTGACATTTGCAAGGTCATGTGATCCAAGATGGATACCAACATAGCCGACCCTTACATCACATACAAATGTCAGTAGTGGCTCAGAGTTGGACTCAAACCAGTTCTAAATTTTCTTTCTTAAAACCAACACAAACACCAGTCTTGGTCTAACACAGAAAATTCTCTTCATGAGCAGCACTAGATCTTCAAAGACCAAATATTGTTGTTTATTGATTATAATTCAGCAGTCTGGTGTCTCAGTAAAATGTTTTGACTGTACATCATCATCAACAAAAGTTGTTTTTCTCCCACAGATGCAGATCTACTGTTATGATGCTCATCAGTTTGACTCTTTAGATGAAACCAACAAGGCCAGCGGCAGAATCACAGCTCTTGCTGTTCTGTTTGAGGTATGTTGTGTGACCATGATCACGTCCTTATTGTTGGGGATTTTAATATACATATATGTTGTCCAGAGAAGATGATGGTGAGGGACTTTGTCAGACTCGCTGACTCTTTGAACCTGCTTCAGTGGGTAGCTGGTCCCACACATGAACATGGACACACCTTGTTCTCTCTTATGGGTTGTCTGTGACTGAGCTGGGATCATGTGACAATGTGATTTCTGATCATTTCCTGTTGTGTTTGATGTTGTTTGTTTCCCATGCTGCAGACTAATCTTGCGCTCCTGCTCAGCGCTGTAGAGCTTTTAACTCTTCTACCGCTTTGAACAGCTCTGTGCACCTTCTGTTTCTGATACTGAGCAACTAAGCTCCTGGTTTGACTCCTTTTGTTAAAACATTCTGGATGATGTGGCTCCATCAAAACTGATGCAGCCTAAGACCAGACCTAAGCCCTGGTTCAATAAAAGAAGAAAGTGCCATAGAGCTGAACAAAGATGGACAAAGGATAATTATGTTTCATATATAACATTCTAAAGGACTGCTGACTTCAATATAAAACACTGTTAAAGAGGCCAAGAAAGAACATTTATCAAATATTATGTCCAATCATAACAATCCACATGTTTTATTTCAAACCATCAACTCTGCTCTTAAGGCCCCACAACCTGTGTGCATGTCATATGTGTATAACTATATTTTTTATTAAATATTTAGATTATAAGTGGAAAAGTACAACTTCTCAGTGGGTAGCCCTGATGCCTCACAACAAGCATGTCCTGGGTTTGATCCTCGGTTTGGACCTGGGGTCTTTCTGTGTGGAGTTTCCATGTTCTCCTCGTGTTTGTGGTGGTTTTCTCCAGGTCTGGTTTTGCCTGGTTAAAGAAAGGTTGATAAACAATAAAAAGTGCATTCATAAGTTTTACCAACATTTAAACTGACTCCATTTATTTTATCGCCTGCTCTTATTTCTGCTTGAAGGAAAAAACATCTGAAACCAATCCCACAAATAAAAGTTTGTCAGTTTCCTTTATTGGTTCTGTGTGAAAACCTTGTTGGGTTGAAAAAACTAAACTAAAAGAGATTTAGTATTAGCTAATGCAGCATTCATTTACTCCTTTATATTATTTTTTAAAAAGTTGTAAAATTATTAAAACCAATATAACAGTGGCCCTCATCTGGTATTGGACTGAACATCTTGAAACAATGAGCAGACTGGTTCTTTGTTGAAATGTTGATTTGATTTTCGACAGACGGGCTCTGAAGACAACATGAACTACGCATCCATCGTGGACGGGATCAACAGCGTGAGCAGATACGGTACAAGTGGTTCGTTCTTTCACTTTTTTCCACTTCTTGTCTTTTGCTTTAGTTTAACATTTCTCATTGTTTGGTTGTCCAGGAAAGACTGCAGAGCTGTCACCTTTCACTCTGCAAGGTCTTCTGCCCAACTCCACAGAGAAATACTTCATCTATAACGGCTCCCTGACCACGCCGCCCTGCAGCGAGAATGTTGAGTGGATCGTCTTCAAAGACAAAGTCACCATATCTGATGAGCAGGTAAAACATATGTTTTAGTACACGAAAAGTCATCTTATATATGATAGAATCTGATTGTTAGTCTGTAGTTTGTTTGTGAACAATGCTTATAGGAAATATACTGCATGAGGTTGTTTTCTGGAAGTCCACACAAACATGTTTGGACTTTATGATGGAAAAATGCAACATGTTTAAAGTCTGCTTCACTTAAATCATTAAGTAATGCAGTTTAGAGGACTGGTGATGTGTGACGCTGAGAAATCTGCTCACATTCAGATTAACATGATCCTGGTGTAAACATGGTTCAGACCTTTATCAGTTTATTCAGCTGTTATGAGAGGAATAAAAGTGTCTATAAAATATTTGTAGGAGAGAGGGTGTGTGATTAATCACATACCCTGGAGAGGTTTTGGAAACCCTAAGGCAGAGGTGTGAAGCCACTGCAGACACAGAAAAAATTATTTGTATTATTTTGTTATCCAATGTTACTCAATTTATTAAGGGCGTTTGCAGTTTTTGCCCCAAACCTGTGAAATAGTTTACTTTTTTTAATTCAGACCGCTGAGACTGCTCAGGACCCATCTTCACTCCTTGGCTTTTGATTCTGGCAGAGATAGAGATTCTTTGCTGATGTTTTTATGTTGTATTTCTGTATTTTAAATTAATTAGATTTTTTAACATTTCTGTGTTTGTTGTCATTTTATCTGTTCATGTGACTGAATTGTGAAGCACTTCTGTTGTTTTATGTGTTATATAAATAAACTGACATTGACATTTAGCAACACACCTCACTCAGTACATAGGATAGTTTGCCTTAAAATCAAATCCTTTTAAAGCAACAGTATTTTCTGTCATTTCTATTTGGCAACCCTGCCTGGCAGATTCAATGAGCGCAGAAATCCTCCTGTTTTAATGTTGATTTGAAACAATCAACAATGAAACCTAACATTTCCACAGATAATTCTTGTGTAAACAGAGTCTGAGGTTTCTTCCTGTGAATCCAAGGACAACAAGAAAACATTTGACCCCTCATTGGGGTCATCAAGAGTTCATCTGTGAGCTTCAGAGCAGCGAGGAAGAGGTCAAAGCTTCCTTCCAGCTGTGTAAAACTACAGACTGATGAGTGAGCTCAGTGTCACACACTGAAGCTCTGAACCTCAGATTCACTCAGCTTTCTGTTTCCTGTAGTGCGAAAAACACAAATGATGTCATCATAAACCTGATGCAGCATCTCTGCTGTAAAGAAATGTGCTTTCATCATGATGTGTTGAAGATACAGATGTGTTAAGATAAGATAAGATAAGATACGATAAGATAAGATAAGATAAGATAAGATAAGATAAGATACGATAAGATAAGATAAGATAAGATAAGATAAGATAAGATAAGATAAGATAAGATAAGATAAGATAAAATAAAACTTTATTGATCCCACAGTGGGGAAATTTGCACATTACTGCAGCTCAATACAGGAGAGGGTGAGATAGCATAAAGAAAGATAGATGAAAGAAAAACAAACAAGCACTATACACATGTGATGTTGGTCAGCTGCTGCTTTCTGATTCAAAAAAAGAGCAAGTTACTCACACCTGCTGAACCTGATGAGCATGTTTGAGCCGGTGTGTAATTAGAGTTTATAGAGTATGTAATTAGACAAAATGACACTGAAATGTCAGAAACTAGAGGAGCAGATTTTGTCTCTAAACTGTAGCAGCAACAGTCTCAGCTGTGACTCTGAGCCTGTTTGTTTACAACTCATTCATTTAAAGGTTTCGCTGCAGTTTAAAGTATGTGCTGCACAAGTACTGTGTGCTCACAGAGCTGAAGTTCAACAAACATACCAGTGATGGGCGAGCCAAAGAAACGTATATCTGTGTCTGAGTCTGACTGACATCCATCATCACGTGACCTCAACTGTTTCACTATGAATCTCTTTGAAGTTTTGACTATTTAAAGACACACAGGCACAGAAACTCGAAGCTTTTCTACATTATATATGAAGTTTCAAACATGCTGCTTTCAAGAGCCATGTTCTTTAAAAACATTTTATTCAATGTCTGAACTTTATTTAGTTAGTTGGTTGTTTGGTCTCAGAGACGCTGTTGTTTCAGGAGTTTTCACATCATTGATGATTTCAGTTCAGTGGCTCCTGTGTTCTCATAAACACATTAAATAAATTCTTCTCTCTTACATTGTCACCGGGTTGCTTTCCCATCGCTCTCTGTGTGTGTGTGTGTGTGTGTGTGTGTGTGTGTACTTGTCTATACCACATATAGAGGACCTTTTTCAAAATATTAACCAACAAGTTGGGGTCCTTTTCCTGGTCCTCACTTTATTTTTGCACTCTACTAATTAAACTTAGAGGTATGATGTGGAATAAGTTTTGGTTCAGGTTAGGGTTAGCTATAGACATTTTAGGGAAAATGTCTGGGTTAGGCATAAATCCAGTTACAAAATTGAATAGAAGTCAATACAAATGCAAGTACAAGGATGTGTGTGTGTGGGGGGGTGGGGGGGGGGACTGGTATTCCCTATTTTGTGGGACCGTTTTTTTTGGCATACACACCTACTTGTGGGGACCTGACTCTAGTCCACATAAGGGGAAACACTGTTGGTGGGTCGGGGGTTAAGGTTAAGACTAAGGTGTGAATTGAGTTTAGGTTAGTTTAAGGATCAGGTAGGTACCTGTGAGGTTAGGGTTAGGCTGTAGAAAATTATGAATGTCTATGCTAGGTCCCCGTAAAGATAACTGTACCAGATTGTGTGTGTGTGTGTGTGTGTGTGTGTGTGTGTGTGTGAACGACCATGACCTGACATGACCTTTTGACCACCACTGGTCGTGTCTCCCGACTAACAGAACTTTGTTCTGAAAACGATTTTTCTAGAGACAAACTCTATATTAGCTTCAATAATCTGTCCTTGTCATGCAGATGATGCTGACACAACAGTCTGTTTTAACCTTTTGTGATTCATAAAAAAAAAGAAAATAATAATTAATGGAATTTTATCTTTTTAAAGAAATTTCTATTTTCACGTGTGTTTTATCATACTGTGATCTAAAGATGATTTCTTATCCTTCTGATCTGTGGGATAAAAATTACTAATAAACAATCTGACCAAGATCTTAACACCTTCTCTCCAAATTGACACAAACTTATAGGTTTTAACCTGGGTCTCTTGTCAATTAAATAATAGAAGAAAAGGTTCTATTCATTCTATAAAGGTTTAAACATCCAGACCTTATCTTGGTGTATAACATCAAGTCTACAATCCTTTTAATCTTTAACTGTTTTATAAACCTTAGTGCTTCATCTTTTTTGTTATTTTTACTGTTTTTATTCATGATTTAATGATTGATTCTTGCTATATTTTTGTAATAAATTACCATAAAAGACAAAGATGGTTCCTCATCTTTGAATATTTTGGAGGTAAGTATTCACTGCATATCATATGACCTCTCTTCAGTAAACATGAGTCTGATTAAAAAGGTTGAATAAATGTTGGTCAATAACTGACCTGGTGCTCAAACAGGTAAACATGTAGTGCAGAACAGAAACATTTAATCACCCTTTCTGTTACTTTCCTAACAACTTGCTACACATTTGACCTGTGGACATAAAAAAACCAACTCTTGCTTTAAAATGATTAAAGCTCTACAGTACGATGGATAATTGTGACATAATGAACAGGATCAGTGTTGTTCACATGCTGCTCTACATTTTCTTCCTGTTCCTTATAGAATCAATGTTTTCAGGTTTGTTCAAAGCTCTGACGTGTTACAGCTGGTTCACATTCCAGACAATCTGCCAGAATATAATAGTTTAAGAAAACCATTTAAACTCCACCTTCTAATCTAAGCTGTGTGATCATCATGTAGAGCATGACTCATCTGATGCTGCTGCTTCAGAGACAAACAGCAGGTGAAGAAACATTTACATGATTTATTACCTTCTTTATGCCTGATAGTTTCCTGAACACACGTGTTCTTGTTGCTTTTAAGCTGGTAGAGTTTTATTAAAAAAACAAACGATGGAAAAAAACTAAAAGCCCACCATCTTTCTGTTCTAAAGTTTTATTTATCAGGATCTATTTTTACCAGTTTTAAGATAAAACATTCTTCAATAGGTTCAGTTCAGGAAGAAGCTCAGCGTCCTCCTCTCTTGTTTGCAGTCAAACAGATTTATCATCCTCCTTTGACCCAAGGCTTTGTGAAAAGGTGTGGGAACGATCATCTCATCTTGAATAGCAAAGTTTGGAGAGTTGAACTCAGTGGGACTCAGGGCTTGTGTACACAACATCAGGTTAGGTTAGTGTAACAGTCATTCTCTCTGAAACCAGATGTTTTCAAAACCAAGTCTGAGAGTGGAGATTTCCAGCAGCACCCTCGTGGAGGTGTGAAAAGTCCTGCTGCACATGAGCAGATAGGTGACTGCAGGCTGAACTGACAACACTACACTAAATTACACTGTTACTGCAGCTGTGTTATTGTGTTTAAACATAACTGTGATCATGCAGCCACTGTGCGATCAGTGCACGAGTCAGACCAGCGTTAGGGTTGCCAGATAAATATAAAATACACTTTTTCACCAATTACAACACACTCCTCAAGCTACAACAGCCTCACTCATATGTGACAGTTCGGGTCAAAATACAGTCATTTTAAAGGGACTGTTGAACAGTTTAATATGTTCTGCTACAGCAATCTATGTAAATGTGATTTATTTAGTTTATTCACACCAGTAATTATAAAAAAGAAACACTAACGTTTCCAGAGAACCTCGTGTAAACAGCCTCAGACCAGCTCAGCTGCACACATCTGATAGATTTGTTGTTTAATACTTTAAAGTCTGTTTAAAATAGTAATAATCATAAATGTGTATTCTGTTTGGCCACATCTCTAATGTGCACGTGGCACGCGTGTTGATGTTGCTGTGTTGCAGTTGGAGATGTTCTGTGAGGTGATGACGATGCAACAAGCTGGATATGTCATGTTGATGGACTACCTGCAGAACAACTACAGGGAGCAGCAGGACAAGTTCACGGGTCAGGTGTTCTCCTCCTACACTGGCACTGAGGAGGTCCACACTCCAGGTTGGTCTCGTCCACTTGCTTTTATCTTTCACTAAAGCGTGCACCAAGTTATCACTAGTTGTTCTTTTACAATGCAACAGTATGTGTGTGTATATATTTATACACTGAAGTAAAATCAGGCTCCAGTATTTCTTCAGAATGATTTATTGAAAGATACAGATTCTGCCATCTAGTGGTCAAAGCTCTGAAGTCTTTCAGTCCATTGAGATCTTAAATAGTTCCTTTTAATTTTTCTGGGCAATAAATGCAAATCTAGACTAACTGTAGATTTAATTTGTATGTTAGAGTTCTTTCTTCTCAGTATTAACACTTTGTTGGAGTGCAGCAGAGTATATTTAGTAGATTATTAGCAGGGTTTGGAGTTACTGGATGTTGTGCAGAGAAGGAAGCGTGCCAGTGTTTGGAAAGCTTATACCCCCACCCTGGTGTTTTTGGACTGATCCTCAGATCCTTTTAATCTATGATAATCCCAGACCTGAGAGTGTCTGTCATCTGTGTTACTGCTAAACTACCTTTGACCCAAATTTGTTCTAAAAAAAACTGTAAGGAAACATTTTAACACCAACTTTTTTATTCTTTTTCTTGAAATAATGTTTATTATTAGAAAATCTCATCAGATTATTCCTCGCAGCATGTTAGCAGTTCTTGTTACAGGAGCAGAAGGTAAATCAGAGAGATTAGCAGTGGATAAAAACTTTTCTGTTAGTAAACTTTGATTTATTTCTGACAAATCTTTTAATTCTAGAGGAAAGAAAAGATTCTGCTGTGAAACAAACCATGTTAGAACTGAACTTTCTGTTGGTTCTGTTTGGTTCTGTTCAATGTTTTGATTTTTCTTAGAAAGACTACTTTTTTTACTTTATTTTAGAATCAGTTTGCTTTGTACTAATCATTTAGATTAAAGATGACTTTTAATTGGATTTAAATCCAAATCTGACTGTTTTAACCTAAACTGGATTAAATGTAATCAGATATTAAAAGAACAACCTGGAGTTAAACCAAATTTTTCATTTGGTTTAAAGCAGGACTATTTAGCTAAACTGCTAGGGTCCACAGTTACTGCAGGTCAACAGCTCAGGGGCCGAATATCCTTTAATTAAAGTCATTATGTAAATAAAGTATTACAAAGATCTGTTACCTTTGAAATAGTTTATTTTGCTGCCTTTAATCATAAATACAACATACAGACTCCTATAAAAGTAGTGATAATTAAACAATATCAAAAACAAAAATAACACATTATACCTCATATTTATCACAAATAATATTTTGACATTTCTGAATTGCCAAATTTGTAAACAAATTTTATTTTCACTTTCATAGTTTTATCTTCAACTGCTTGTAATTTTAACTGTCTTGAGTGTGCATAGAAATTGTTTTTACCACATTCTAGCCAAGATTCTCACATTTCTGTAGATACCAAACATGTCTATGTTTAACTAGAAGAACTTATAGTAATTAAAGTGGTCTTAAGAAATGAATGAACCAAGTGGCGGGCCGAACTTTGGTCACTCGCATGCGGCCAGCGGGCCGCCAGTTGAATAGCCCTGGTTTAAAGAAATTACTCTGGAAAAAAAAAGAAGTGAAATGAAAAAAATAATCAGTTTTAAAATATTTAAAAAACACACCCACTGGGGCCGGAGGCCTACTGTTCTCTGGCTGTCTGTGTGTTAGTGCGGTGTCCGTCTGTCACAGGTGAACTTGTGTGCATGATATCTCCTGAATTAAATTATATATTTACTTATAAATAGGCATAGAAACTCCTTAAGTGTAGTACTCAGTCTGATTAGATTTGGGCATCAAATAAGAATATTTAAGTCCAAAAATAGAGGTAAACAGGTAAGGCCTGCATCACACAGACAGATAATCATGCTGATGTTTGCCCTTCCAACAATCTTAAGGAAGTCCAGATTATCATGATGGCTCTAAAGATAATCCTAGCAGATATTCCTGCCATGGGTGGTTAGTTAAGAGTGATCTAGTCAGCTTGGAAGGACATCGGGACCACTCCGACCTCAAATCGGGGATATTCAACATGTTTGATTTTCGGCCCGATAATCACAGTGTGTGTGGTGTTCACCCGAGAACAAACAAGCTTGCAGCCTGTTGAATGAGACGTGTAGCCAATCAGAAAGCGAAGTGACGTAAACATGGAGGGGATTCCAAAATACAGAAGACAAAATAACTATCATGACTCACCAGAAAGTCTCCTGGATGTTAAAAGTCCTATGGAATTGTTTTTCCTCTGGTTAAAAATAGTCCACAAACGATCAATATTGTTTCTTCCTCGTCGCAAATGTTTATTTACTCTGAACTCACGTCTCTCTGGAGGTCACCTGAGATTTCTCCTCTGACATCTGAATTCTTGCGAGATTTCAGGAAGTTTCCCGTGATTTAATATCTGACATCTGAATGTTCATGAATGAAATATCTATATGTGTGTGTTGTGTTGTCTCTTGTGACTGTACACCACACACAGTAGGACCAAACCTGGTAATCCATGATTTTTATCCTTACGTGTAGAGTCTCTCAGTCTTTGAAAATCGTCCGACTGTCTTAAAATCTTGCAGTGTGACTCAGCCATAACTGTACCCAGTGTTTAAATGCAGACATACCAGTCAATGCTTTGGCATCAAGTTCTACCTTGTTAAATACATGACCAACCACTTATGTGTACCATTCAAAATAAGGAGATTCAAACCACAAAGATGACTTTACCTGACCTTCAGCTTTGACCTTTGACCCCCAAATATGTTTAGTGAAAGTCTTATAGGTTTGAAGGCCTAAAACCCTCTGTAAGTAATCTCAGGACCTGAACCTGTTTCTCTGATGATGATTGCTAAATATTACCCAGAGAAATATTTAGAACAGGTGAAGTTTCCACATTGGTGACTGATTCAGGACACAGGACCATTAGTAATATTTGCTACACATCTGACCAATCAGCAGGGCCATTGTTTGTTTGCAGTTTTTCTGTGTGAAAAGAAACCAAAGCAGGTAAAACCTACAAGACAAACAGATCAACTGATTTTAAGAACAGTCAAAGTTATGATGATGGCCAGTAATTTGTGAATAGATTTCTGTCACCACCTTTGTTTAGTAAACAAACGACACACGTGAAAATATACATTTCTTAAGGACCATTGTTGCTTTTGTGTCAGTCTGCAGCTCAGAGCCTGAGAACCTCCAGGCAGCACCTCAGAACCTCAGCAGCGTCCTGGTGATGTGGGAGCGACCGCGGGCTGTGTACGACGACAGCATAGAGAAGTACTCCATCAGCTACAGAGTGGCTCACACAGACCAGGAGGCCTTCTCTGAGTTCCTGACTGATGGCTATCAGGACACGGTCAGTCCCACCACAGGAAATATTCAGAACTGATTTACTTCTCTGTAAATAAAACTACAACTTTTCAACCTTTAGACTTAAGCTGGTCACCACAGCTAAGCTAACCAAAAACAGCTAAAACTCAGCTGTTTACAGATATTACTAGATAACACTAGACAGATCAGGTAAAACTCAGTAATCATTCACAACAAATACTCAGAGAGCTCTGCTGTTTATAAACTTTCATTGGTCATAATTTTCTGACGACGTTTCTCTGATGAACAATAAATCCTTTTCACTGATGAAACTGAATAACTCTGACCACCAGGGGGTGATACTGGATGACCTGCTGGCCAACACCTCCTATGACGTCCAGGTGGTGGCTGTCTGCACCAACGGTTTGTACGGACATGTGAGCAAAATGCTGACAGTTTTCATCCCCATCACTGATCCCGGTAAGAGAGACTAAACCTGGTGCTGAGCTTAACGTTCAGCAAAGAACTGAAGCAAACTGTGTCTGCTGTCATGTTTCATCCGATCCCATGAAAAACTGCTTAATATAAAAACAAAATAACATTTACAAGAATTAAGCTTTAAAATACTTTTCTAAAAGAAAAAAAAAAACATCAAATACAATCATAGGAAACTACGACGGAGTATTAGGGCCACACAACGAGATTTTTTTTTTTAAATTACGAGTTTAAAGTCGTAATAT
Organism: Anablepsoides rubrolineatus; assembly: GCA_031762495.1. Taxonomy (NCBI): domain Eukaryota; kingdom Metazoa; phylum Chordata; class Actinopteri; order Cyprinodontiformes; family Rivulidae; genus Anablepsoides; species Anablepsoides rubrolineatus. Next base: position 1,788 of record JARVGW010214894.1, on the reverse strand, counting down.
TACGAGATTAAAGTCATAATATTACGAGTTTAAAGTCGTAATATTATGAGATTAAAGTCGTAATATTACGAGATTAAAGTCATAATATTACGACTTTAAACTCGTAATATTACGACTTTAATCTCATAATATTACGACTTTAAACTCGTAATATTACGACTTTAAACTCGTAATTTAAAAAAAAAAATGTGCAGTTATATAGTTGTAAACCCCTCTATGAAAGTAGAATGAACCAGTCTGGAAGCTGGATGGGGTCTGGGTGTGAAGCCCCTCGTTTGGTAAAGAGACACACCTCAGAAAAGGGGTGGAGCTTGTGGAGTTAAAATAAGGAGGAATTCTGAGCAAAGCTCAGTCTCAATTCATGATCCAAAGATGTTTCATCACTCACCTCTGTTCATTTGAAGCAGAATTGTTAAAAAATCAGTGATACACTCTCTGTAAGTCCAAAGTCATGAAAATTCTTGTGATTCAGACAATCTGTAAGACTTGACATGTATGCCACATTTCAGGGAAAATCCACACAAATTTTAATACGAAAGGAAAACAGGTTTTATTTTGTCCTGATATGTATACAACCCTAAAACTAAACACGTTTAGACTTTTTTTTCTTCAGGAGAAGTGAACATTTTTGGACAATATGGGAATGGGATTAATTAAGTAGGGAGAGGCTTTATGGTTATGTATATTTCCCTAAAACTATTATTTTGGCTGAACTGATAGGTGAATTATTTTGTCTGACATTTTTTTCTTCTGATTGCTCTAATTGTTTAGACTTGTTTTCTTACAGCTATATTTCTCCACTCAGCCTTTATGAATCCATATTTACTTTTTGTTTTCTTTCTAATTACACGTCTCTCTTTTCTTTCATTTTGCTCTACATTCATCCAAAGTGTAAATTATATTGTGTAATATTTCATCACTCTTGTCTTCTGTTTCACATGTCTGATTATACTTATATATTTATTTTTATTTATTCTGTTTTAAACATAAGAAATACTGCTCAGCTTGTGTTTTTAGTTACTTTGTGTCACACAGACCAACCAAGCATCTTTGTTTTGATTTTATTATAAAACATCTGTTCTTCCATCGCTCACAAAAAGAAAAAGTGATTTTGTTTCCATGTTGGACTTGACATTGATAGACTTTGTATTGCAGCTAAATATTTGTTAAATAAACTATAATATCTTGTTACACATTTAAAAACATCCTGTATCCTGTTTGAGCATCGATCCACAACACTCAGATCTGAAAAAGATGATTTTTATTTTACACTCTAGTGTTTAATAAACAAACATGATGAGATTATAGTAGCTTGTTGCTGTTCTAAGTGAAACTAAACAAACTTCAAAATATCAATTTAAAGCAATTGAACCTGCAGCTAAGAGTTATCCTGTTAGACGTGTAAAGTTTATTGATAGGAAGTTTCAATGATTAAAAAATATTTCATGATTCAAACAAGAAGAAGTGAACTCTGCTGCACTCTTGAGCTTTAGTCAGTCTTTCTTCAGTTAGGATGTAAATGTCTGAAGATTAGGGTTGATTTTACAAGTCACTGAGTTATTGAGTTATTAAAGTGCGGTACAAATTAAATTTATTATTATTATTATTAGGTCATTGAGTTACTGAGTCATTGAGTTACTAAGCTGCTTAGTTATTTAGTTATTGACTATGAGTTACTAAGTTATTGAGATACTCATTTACTGGGTTTTTGAGTCAGTGTGTCATTGAGTTGTTGAGTTACTGAGTTATTGAGTTACTGGCTCATTTAGTCAGTGTGTCATTGCGTTA
>JARVGW010214836.1:0-14730 GCA_031762495.1 Anablepsoides rubrolineatus | reverse complement strand
TCTCCTAAATCACTCGTACGCACAACTTAAGAACAAATCTGTGCGTACGAACGGTTCTTGCATGAGGGCCAATGTTCTTTTGACTGTGTCAAATTCTGAAAAGTTAAAGGAAGAGGAGAGAGAAGGTAGACGCAAAAGCAGCTGTCAATCACAACTCGCAGCAGACTCTACACTGTCTACACTGTGTTAAAAATAAAAACAGGGCAAGAAAATGGTTTTGATTTATGCAGAATGTAATGGAAATTATGCCAAACAAACAAAAATGCAGCAAAACAAAGACTGGGAAATACACATTAGGAATAAAACATGAAATAAGGCTGTAAAACAAACAGCTCAGAAAGCTGCCTGTCAATCTATGAAGAGATTTTGCCTAAACTCAAAGATGATAGCCAGATGAATCAGTCAGTAACCGGGGGACTCGTGGTTACCTGTGGCTGTGAGCTGTTTGACATCCAGACGAGGAGGTGAACTGACAGTATTTGATATATTTCTACTCTTTTTTCATAACCGTTTCAACTCACTTCACTCATTTTAAGCTAACTTCACCGATTTACCTAACCAATTAAATTTAAATTAAGATGCAGGAGCCTGCTCCCACAGACACACACAGATGAACGTGCAGGACATTTTGCCACAAAAGACCGTTTCTTATTTTATTTTTGGTAATAAAAGTCAAACAATAAAATAGTTTTTCTACTCAAAGGAAAATCTCAAGAGAGCCAAACAGCTGCAGGCGCCACAGAAGATTTGTGGAATTTAGATAAGATCTTTCATTGTTGAACAAACTCAAACCATCCTCAGCTCAGCTAAGCTCCTCTGCAAAATTCATTCTGGGTCAAAAACATTTAAGAATCTAACTGGATCCATCCAAATCCTGTGCTGATGGTAAAATGCTGGTCCCATTGCAGACACATGGGTAATTTCACCTACAGGTGGTGAGCTCTTACACCCGGCTGAGCGAACCTCTTCACGTCCTCTGCCTCGGCGTCGGTGATGAAGTCGTGGTAAAGGACCACAAACGGCTGCAGACTCAGCACCTCTCGTCTCACCGGCTGCAGCAGCAGAGCAGGTCGGTTCTTGGTGTAGTAGTCACAGAACAGACTGGGGTCTTTAAAACGCACCGACTGCGGAGAGAAACAGATCTGAAGTCCATTTAAAAATTCAAACAAAGGATTTATTTAAAAGCAATGAAGCTTTAATTATAGTATTATAGTCAAATAAACATTTACAACTACAGTTTAGTCAAATGTTTAAATTTGGATTTGCTTAAATGAATGAGAATGTTTTTAATTGATATGCTTTTTTTAGTTACATTAAAAATAGTTCTGATTTTGAGGGAGAAAATCTATGAACAAATAACATCTTATCTGTTGTAGATAGCTCTTTAGCTTGGAGGAGATTGGATGGATGAATGCTGTAAACTGGTTGCTCAAAAAAACTATGTAAACCAGGTAAGATACTACCTAATTATATGCTTTCTACTGTGTTCGGTATCTCCCTTATATAAAGTAATAACTTTACTGAATACCTGAGATCCTTGGGTCTGACAGAGTCTCTCATAAGTCTCCCGTGTCCTTAAATGAGTGGAGGCAGGTCTCTTCAACCCATCAACTCTGGGTGGACTTGCAGCAACCAACAACTTCTCATATTTCTCCACATTTTTCAGAACTCGTTCATTCAGAGGGTCTGTTTAGAGATTTAATCAGTCAGACTTTGATATTTACTGGAGTAGAAATAAAAGAAGCTGAGAAGTGCAGACAGAATGACATAGTAATGGTTTAAATATTTACTGTGATGCAGTAACTCATGAGACAGACTCAAAGCGAAGGAGACGTTTCCTGTCTAAGAGAAGGACAGAAGTTTAGGGCAGAGAATTGAATCATCTACATGTAATAATGATTCATAATGACGTTTTACTTTAAAGTAAGAGAACGCCAGATGATCCAGAACGTGTTCTAAAGTTTCGTCATCCTCAGGGCTCCACTGTCCTCCTGCTCCCCTGAGGAGACGCACCGACTCCTCCAACCACTGCACAGAGTGATAGTAGTCCTGCTGCTCATAGGCCACCTGGACACAAACAAACACAGTGTTTTTACTCTGATTTAGGGCTGAACGATTTTGGAAAATAATCTAATTGCGATTTTTTATCTATAAACCGATTTAATATGCGATTATTTTTTAATGTCTTCTCAGGTATTTTTCAACAAGCAGAAGCAATAAATTCATCTGTTTTATAATAAACAAAGTAAGATTTATTTAAATCACAGATTATAATATAGCAAACAAATCGGTGGCTTTACATTTTCACCATTTCTAAATTTTCTTGTTTCATGAAACATGATATTAAACCATGTTAAGTGAACTTCCTAAACACTGTCTGAACTTCACATCATGAAAAAAATAAAGTGCAAACAACATGAAGAATATAACCAACCCGTTATTATCTAGGAAAATCAAACTGAAGTCAGTAGGTTACATCATCCCCTAATATGTTTAATTGTTATCTTATCTATAGGAGAGATGTTAAAGAGAAAAAAAAGTGAAGAAAAACACTAAACATGTTTAAAACTGCAATTAAACTTAAGGAAATAAAATAATTTTATGACTTTAATGCTTGAATCCACATTAATTAAATTAGTGAGAATCTTAACACAGAGAGCATGAGATGAAGCAGTGACTGATCTGTGAGTCAAACACAGCTGGGTCCACAGATTTATTATAGACAGTATCAGAAAAAAACGTTACAGCAAATATTATATCCCACTTTAGAAACAAGGCAGAAGCAGTGGCAACTTTGCATAGGCAAGATTCATTTGCAGCGATCTCCTCTCAGCTGACTGTAGCCGTGTGTGTGTGTGTGTGTGTGTGTATGTGCGCACTGCTGCTGAACAAGGCCATGAGTCGAGCCACTTTAGGAAAGGGGAGGGGCTCAACGCACTACTCACGAGGGAGAAAAGGAGAAATTTGCTGTTAGTAAAGCTTCTAAAATCCTCCAAAAACACCGGGAAAAGTCGACAGATTTGTTGCTAGTCGCTTTTTTGGGGGAAAAAGGCGCTAGATTGGTCTAAAAAGTCGCTAGGTCTATCGACAATGTCGCTAAGTTAGCAACACTGCTCTGCTCGGCTCACTCCCAAGTCACGTGACCAGCCAAATCGCAGCATGTGCGATTAGAAAATCTCATTTTAACATATCGCGAGATTATCCCAAATGCAATTAATCATTCAGCCCTACTCTGATTCACTTAGCACTACATGTTCTGCCCCCTAGGTGGGCAGTGCTCTTAGCATTTGCCTATACAGCCTATGCCACAGGACCTGCTGATGAAAACGAGTAGATTGGGAATCCTTCCTTTAATTCAAAACATGCCACACTAAAAAGATCTTACTGAACCAGTTTACCCAGGGGAACCAACTCACAAAAACTTCTCTGTGAGTAGTTTCCTCTCAAGCTATAATTTAAAAAAACAATAAACTTATAAAAAGAGTAAATGAATGACTGAAGATGTTTAAAAGAAGCTGTTGCTCGAGGAGTCAAACTGCACCCAGTTTCTCCCCATATTAAACTGCATAAAGCTTTTCATTTAAACCTGCCGCTTTTAAGAAGCGGTGACATAATTACCTGAGTTCACAGATAATGTCATGTTTAGTAAAAGTTCTCTTTGCTTCTAAATTGTGACATAATCACTTTGCCATACAGCAGCATGTGTCCCACACAGTGCCCTGCCCTTTCACACCACCACTGAACAAACAAAGAGGCATTTATTATGTGGGAACCTTTTTTTTTCTTTCTTTCTTCTTTTTGTGGAATAGTCAATTCATCCTGACGTAAAAAAGGATTACCCAGCACTCAGTGGGAGGAATCCCAGCTGTTTCCATGCTGACTCTCTGGATTCCCACCACTCAGACATGTGGAACGGGAAATTATTCGGTGAGGAAAAAATTCACAAAGACATCTCCTAAATCCCCATTTAATCTTCCTGCATGAGAAATTTACCAATTTTTTCCCTTAAAAGAAGCTGGTTATAACATAAGCTTTTCTGATATGCTGTATTTTATTGACAAAGCTCCCTTTGACGCATAATTCCAAGCATTATCTGTTTTTCTTAAATTTTTCTATAATTAGTAATAAATTCAAAACACTCATCTCTACTTTCACAATTCCTGAAATTGCTTCCACAAGAAAAAAATAAAAATAAAAACACTATAATCTTTTATTGCTTCTTGCTTAAATTTCCCCCGAGCTTTGTGGTAAAATCTGTGTTTTTCGGTTGAGTTTGTGAGTTTTTCAGTTTGTTTTTGTTTCTTGGGTTTAGTGTTTTGGTCCCCTGCGTTCCTCTATACCAGGCCATGTCTCCCAGTACTTTTCCATACTTATCAGCACCTCCATCCTGTAAACCCTAACCTAAACATGCTCCCTGATTCACCTGTCACAGCTGCAGCCACTTCTCTCATCAGCCTCAGTCCATTTAGCCCAGGGGGTGTCCAATCCTGGTCTTTGAGGGCCGCTGTCCTGCACGTTTTAGAGGTTTCTCTGCTCAGTGACTGAATTACCTCTTCAGGTTCTACAAAAGCCTGTTAGTCAAACACTTATTTAAACCAGGTGTGTTAAAGCAGAGAAACAAGTGCCTTCTCTATGTCTACTACTGAGTTTTTGCTGCCTTGTCAGCCTTTTTGTTACCTTTTTTAAAAATGCTTTTTGGGGGGGGTTTCTCCTGCCAACTGTGACACTTTGTGGCTCCAGTAAATCCCTTACAGTAAAGATAAATTGGTGTTCAAAAGAGTTCAGCTTTTAGATGGGGCTGTGTACAAACACCGATGCGTAGTTTAAAATCTGAAAGTGTTTGCATTTTACATGGAAAAGCTGAGAATTAGTTCACCTTTCCAACCATAAAGCAGTCGTCTCCGGTCAGCGAGACAGACACGTCAGGGAGGCACACGTTCATCACCTCCCCGTTGGTGACTCTCTGAAATCTTCCTCTCGAAAGACCTGGAACTTGGAGAGCGTAGACATCCTGCAGCCTCATCAGACCCCTCGCAGCCCCCTGCAGGTCCTCCACTTTGGGCAGGTCGGCCTCCTCTTCCTCGTAACCGAACCTGAGGGCTGGACGGCAGAGGGGCAAAGGTGGAACATAAGAGGAGGAGTGAGTTGGAAAAATCACATCCCGATGTGCGTATGGACAGGAGGAAGCTGACCTTCTGTGTTCCTCTGAGCTCTGTTGCTGTAAACGACGTTCAGCCACTCTGAGTGAAGACGCTTGATGAGAGTGAAGGCCACCAGAGGGTTCCCCACTGCAGCAGCAGAACCTGCGTAAAGTCCTGTGTGCAGGTCTGACACTTTATCAAAAAAACTGTGGGAAAGAGGGAAATGTAGCTACAGACAGGTATAGTAAAATACAGTATACACCGAGTACATACCTGATACTGACAGGGTATATTATTGTTATTTACAGGATATATACACCTGGTATTTTCAGGATACATATTTGGTATTTAAAAGGTACATACCTGATACTGACAGAGTACATATTTGATTCTGACAGGGTACATACCTGATACTGATAGGGTATATCATTGTTATTTACAGGCTACATACTTAGTATTTAAAGGGTACATAGCTGATACTGACAGGGTATATTATTGTTATTTACAGGGTACATACTTAGTATTTAAAGGGTACATAGCTGATACTGACAGAGTACCTACTTTGCATTTACAGGGTAAATACTTGCTATTTTAAGTGTACATACCTCATACTAACAGAGTACATACTTGATCCTGACTGTGCATATACCTGATATTTACAGAATACATACTTGGTATTTACAGGATAAATACCTGGCACTTACAAGTTATGTTCATGGTAATACCCTGGTTTGTACTGCATACTCATCTTGTACTTTCATGGTACATACTAGGTACTTACCTAGTACTTATAAGGTACACACCAGGTACTTTCCTGCACATACTGGGTAGGTACCTCACACAACATATTAGATATGTATAGGTAGTTACTGGCAAGTACTTGGTACCTGGCACATACCGTATAAGTTGCAGATACTTACCAGTTATGTATCAAGCAGATACTAGGTTTGTGTACCCAGTAAGTAACAGTTACCTGATATGTACCAGGTATGCACTGGTAAGTACAAGGTAAGTACCTAATCCTTAGCAAGTACTAAGGAAAACTGATACTTACTCAGTGTAGCAGGTAAGTACTGGGTTAGTACCTGGTACTTACAAGATACGTTTAGTACTTATAGATTACCCTTACCCAGTTAGTAGCAGTCAAGTAGGTGTGTATACCCTTTAAGTACCAGATACTTATTTGGAACTTACTGGATCTTAAAAGTACCAGGTGAATACAATGTACCTAGTATTTACCTACTAGTACTTACAGGGCGTCTAGTCTGAATCAGAAATTATAATCTGCAATGAATTAAGAGCTTTTCTGTTGGATTGTTCAGAAACATGAAGTTTTAAAAAATATATTTTTTACAAACATTAATTTAAAACTAGCAGAGAAACTCTATAAAAACATTTACTGATTAGAATAAATGGTTAAATTACAGGAAGAATATATTCTCTTGGAAATAAAATGGTTTTAAATAGTATTATAGGAATAATATTCTAACACCTTCAGTATAAAACAGCTGCTCAGTCTTAAAATGAACTGATTAAGTGTAAATCTAAAAACTCACTCATGGTCAAACTGATATATTTAAGATGTTTAGACTCAATAAGTGAATAAACTTTGATAAAAGTGTGTTTCCATGAGTTCAGTGTCTCCACTCACCGCCTGATGTCCTGCAGCCTCTCAGACTCCTGATCGATATAAATCATCAGATAATCCATCAGCTTCTCTTCACATCGGATCGCCTGCTTCACATTCTGCACAGATGTAAACATTTCTCCTCTGGACCGACGGATCAGAACAAGAGTCCAGATGAAGCAAAGATACGAAAGTTTCTTCATGTCTGCAGAGAAACTTTAGTGTCGCTCATCTGATCCAAGGATCTCAGCTGATCCGGGATCAGATTGATCTATCAGAGGGCGGGTTTCTTAAACAAGACATTCTGAAACAAACAAACAAAAATAAATAATGATAATTATGCTATTGAGCTTTATTTAGCGTCCGTTAAAAAATACAATATTAAATATTTTACTCTTTATAAAATCAAACACGTGTAGTAAATAAAAGATGGAGTCGCAGCGACACCTAGAGGCAAAGACTGGACACAACATCTAAACGCAGTTTGTTTTTATTATCTGTTTTTACTATTTTATTTTATTTCCACACACTGTTTTATGCTTTGTACATTTCATTGTATTTTCTTATGGTATATAAATAACCTTGACTTACTTTATTTACTTAAATTTATCAGTTTAATGTCATTTTAGGCTCAAACTGGAAATGTTTCCAGGTTTTCTGTCTATGAAACATTGTATTTTTTGTGATTTTTATTGTTTGTTTTTTTTTACTATAAATGAATAAATGCAAATACACACTTCCTTTTCTTTCACACCCTCCTAAATATGAGTATTTACAAGTGATTTGTCTAGGATTTATAAAACAGCAATTGTTTTGATCATGTTTGAAATAAATGTATGTGAATAATTATAAAAAAAAACAATAAGGCATGTATGAACACATTTATTATTAGTTATAAAAACTGAAAAACAAGGACTTGATGCAACTTTTTTGATGTAAACATTTATCTACATTTTTCTCCACCATATGAATACTTTATTTCATTCCACACAGAAATAAAATATATATTTTTAACATCTTTCAAATAAACAAAAACAATCTTCATATTTACAGACACAAACCGCAACAAGTGCAATCAAATATTTGTTTTCTGTTCAGAAACATAATCTTCTGTCTAAAAATAAGAAAACTCTTTAAAAATGTGTACAGATGATAAGAAGCTAAGAGATCAGTTGCAGGGCTGCGTTCACTTCAGTTTTACTAACAGCGTGGAGCAATCTTCATCATTCAGGTTCTGCCTGGTTTATGTTTAACAGACACAGATCTGAAAAAAAGACATTGACCCTTCTTTGAAACCTCTGCAGCCTCTCAAAGAGGTCATGACTCAGAGAACAAAAGATCACATTGAGACTTTTTTTAAATTAAGTTTTCAAAGAATGTTGTTAAAGTCAATAAAAATCTGAACTCCTCTAAAGTTTGTCACATAAATAAAATTGTGGAACTAATGTTTTTAACACCATAATGTTTTGGACTGAACGATGAGTCAGCATCTTAAACTGGGTTTGACTCGTCTTTTGGGGCCACAGATGAATGTTTTCCCAATGTGCTTCCTGAGGCTCTGGTCCCTGAAGCCGTAGATGAGCGGGCTGAGGAAGCGGGGGACCAGGATGAAGCAGAAGTAGTTGAAGAACGCCACGTCCTCCGGCAGCCACGAGGTGTGAAGCACAAAGAGGGCCTCTGTAAAGGGGTGTGTGAAGGCCAGCATGCACAGCAGCAGCTGGAAGCCGTGCAGCAGCACCGTGTGCAGGGCTTTGCTCACGGACGCTCTGTCCTGACGCAGCTTCCTGGTTTCCAGCAGAATCTTCAAGTAGGTGAAGAGGATGATGATGGCCACTACAGCAAAGAAGAATACACTCATTGCAGCTCTGAACACGGCTTGAACCGGGGATGAATTGATAACTGTATTTATACAAAGAACAGGTGTAGGGAGAATGTTCAGAGCTGGATCTTGTTTCCTGATGCAAAACTCAGTGAGAGAGAAAGTGAAGCTGAAGAGCCACAGACACAGATTAATGACCCAGATCCTGTCTGAGCGCCAGAAGGCCGGGGGCTGCAGGGGGTAGAAAATGGCAACGTAACGCTCCAGGGACATGGCCGCCAGGATCAAATTGGTGTTTTGAAACGTGCTGGTAGAGAGAGTGAGAATAATGACACAGAGAACACGTGGAAATCTGGCCCGGCCAATAGCACAGAGGAAGAGCGGCACAGAGATCATGAGCTGCACAGTGTCATTGATCAGCATGTGTGCAAACAGGACGTAACGTGATGTGTCCAAAAAGTGTCTGTGAGAAGCGAAGGTGTGCAGCATGAGAGCAATGAAACTGAGGAAGAAGCAGAAGAAGGGGATAACCACACACACTTTGATGATCACTGAGGTTTTTGGTGAGGTTGAGTTGAAAGGAAGATCTGTCAGATTCTGCATCTTGGTCACCTGTTTGAGAAAAATACAGTTTATACAAACATCAATATTAAAAAAATAAAATAAAACAGTGCAGCAAAGTACACAGATGAACATTAATGTCTCACCTAACAGAGTCTTCATCAGTCAGAGGAGCTCAGATCTATCTTCTCCTCATCATGATATGTGTCTTCACCAGGAGCAACTTTTTCTTCTTTTACCGATGCTTAGAGCCACTTTCCTATTGGTTAATTATTCCCTGAAACCTCCAGAGATGCATCGCTATCGTCATTTAGAGTTAGGATTCTCATTAGAGACAGACTGTACTGAGAAGTAAAGGAAACTAAAAAAAAAGGATATTCAAATTAAAGATGAACATGTTCAAATTTTTGTTTAAATAATGACAAATATTCTTTTTATTTTACCAGTTAGATCAACTGAGAACAAGTTCTCATTTTCAATCTCGACCTGGTCAAAAGACAAGACATGACATAAAACAGCAATGATAAAAAAACAACATAAAAATACCAGACAACATGAATCAACACTTTAACAACATTTGGAAGGGAGTCTTGGGAACAATAAAAACAGAGTCAAACATTGTAAACCCAACAGCTTAAAGCAAGCTGACAAACGTCATTATTGTCCAGCACTGAAGAGTTAAAACGCAATAATGATTCATTCATGTCAGGCATTTTGGCCTTTTTCACTACAGTAAATGGACTCTAATTACTGCTTTATAACTTCTGCTGGATGTGGGACAAGTAGAGCAAAACAAGCTCACCCATAAAATGTGTGGTTATATATTTAAAGGCTCTACAAAATAGTGATGGGACTCTCTGAGTGCTTCTAGTTTTTACTTTGGTCAAAAATAAATCTAGAACTGATTATTTTGTTATATCGTTACCTCTGCCAAGGAGGTTTTGTTTTTGGTCGTGTGTGTCTGTCTGTTTGTCTGTCTTTGGACAAAATTACTCAACAACTCATGGACGGATTTTCATGAGATTTTTACCACAGGTGGGTATTGCCCAAAGGAACACACCATTAAATTTTGGTGAGGATCTGGATCACAATCCGGATCCAGGAATTTTTCAAGGATTCTTCACTATTGCAGGACAGGGGAACCTGGCCTTGGCGGAGGTTTATGCTCTCTGAATGCTTCTAGTTAATTAAGCAATGACTGATTGTTTTAGTTCAAAAGCAAAAACTTTCATAAATGTTCAATTAGTTTGTTTAGAAATGCTGTATACCTTATTTTATTTCAATTTAAAGTGTTTTATTTTCTACTGTCATGATTCTGGACCTCCTCCGTCCTTCACAGTCTCATCATCTAGCCACACTAGGTAATCAAGTTCATGTCACCTAAGAAGCTGGCTCCCCGTTTCATCGGCCCATTCCCTATTTCCAAAGTGGTGAATCCAGTGGCCATCAGGCTCAAGTTACCCAAGACCATGAGGGTCCACCCCACCTTCAACATGTCCTGGGTCAAACCACTATTTCAGTCCCATTTTGAGCCCACCTACAGGCCCCCTCCTCCTGCCTAATTCGTCAACAGAGGACCTGTCTATACTGTTCGTCGTCTTTTTTGTTCTCGACGATGGGGTTGGGGTGTCCAATATCTGGTGGACTGGGATCCGAGGAACATTCATGGGTTCCATCTCGCCATATCATTGACAAGGACCTCATCACCCAATTTCACTGGTCACACCCCAACCAGCCAGGTGGTCCATCAGGAGCCGGACCTTAAGAGGGGGGTACTGTCATGATTCTAGACCTCCTCCATCCTTCACAGTCTCGTCACTTAGCCACACCCACACCAGGTAATCAAATTCATGTCACTCACCTGTTCTGCTCTGTATTTAAACCCAGTCAGCATTCAAGCCCATCAGATTATCGAACAGCCTTGTCCAGCGTTCTTTCCCATACCTCGTTTTGATCTTGTTGCCTTGACCCCTTCTTTGGACCATGGATCCCCGCCTCTCGTCTCACTCCCTGCCTACCTTTAGGACCTCGGACCCACGGCTCTTGACCCACGCCTTGACCTCTGAACCACTGCCTCTCGTCTCGCTTCATACAAGCACTTCCTCGACTTCAGACTCCTGGATCTGGACCCACGCAGTCTTCTCTGGACCACGATCTAAGTCCTTGCCCGTTAATCTGTCTGCTGTTACTGATCACCTGTGTATGACCTCTGCTCACCCCAAGGACCTTGTCTCTGCCTAACACCATGGATTCGGTCACCTCCCCGATAGTTACGGTGACATCATCACCAAGAGATATCGCAGGATCGGCGACATGCCTGCTTGTATTTCCCCACGGGCACCCCCCTTCATTAAGAGGCTAGTGGCTATCTGCTTTCTCCTCACAATATTAAGTTCCTATCCAGCCACTAATTCTTCTCTCTCCTGCCTAGACCTTCTGGGTCAGAGATCAGAGATATACCAGAGGATATCCAAAAATATCTACAACAATAAACTGTTTAAACCTTTCTTAGTGTATGGTTGCATTTTAGAACTCAACCTCTGGGTCTAAACATCTACAACATTTTTTGTATTGGTATTGTATGGTATACAATGTGCCTTGCTTTGTCTCTATAAGACTCAAAACAACATCAAAGCTCCATTTAGTTTTAACTCTATTCTATTATTTAAATTTCTAAATACTGTTTTTATTGTATTTTCTTGCAGTATATAAATAAACTGTACTTACTTTTTCCTTACAGTTAATAGCTTTATCTCATTAAACTTTTTTCCAAAATGTTTTCTGCTTTTGGATGACTCTAATTATGATTTTTTCTCTGCATGTGTTTTAATTACTACATGAATGAACACATGCATAGTACAGACCAAAAGTTTGGACACACCTCATTCAAAAAGTTTTCTTTATTTTCATGACTATGAAAATTGTAGATTCACACTGAAGGCATCAAAACTATGAATTAACACATGTGGAATTATACTTAACAAAAAAGTGTGAAACAACATCAGCAAATGCATTCAGACATTTGTTTTCTATTCATAAACAGAATTTTATGTCTGTAGGTCATGATTCAGAGCAAAAAAAATAGACAGGAATTCACTTTTCAAAGTGTTTTGTCTGTAAATCGTCAAAAATGAAATTATTTGATATAAATATGTACGTTCTTCTGGATGTCCTTGGATTTAAGACCATTTTATTACAATTTAGGTGAAGTATAATATTCTTTTTCAAACTTCTGAACAAAGCTGTGCAAAAAATGTGGTCAAAAAAGACAAAAACTTTTCAGCAGCAAGGCGATGCAAAGTGCTTAAACTAATGGACAGAATAAGCCAGATGAATAATGATGAGGTCTTTGAATTTCATATCTGTGATGACATTCAAAGAATTCTAAAACAGGCCTCTCACACACAAAACTTCTATTTTTTGCCATTTTCAATCCAGGAACATAAAAGGCAAAGTTTATTCTGTGAAAATAATCAGAAATGTCTGCTGTGAGCATCATTTTTGTTACATTTCAGTCTCAGAAGGACACATAATGCTTCATTGTGTTATCATTAACCCATCTGTGCTTGTACTGATGTGTGTCTTTTCAAAATAAACACAAAGGTGTGTGAACGATGAGTCAGCATCTTAAACTGGGTTTGACTCGTCGTTTGGGGCCACAGATGAATGTTTTCCCGATGTGCTTCCTGAGGCTCTGGTCCCTGAAGCCATAGATGAGCGGGCTGAGGAAGCGCGGGAGCAGCATGAAGCAGAAGTAGTTGAAGAACCGAACATCCTCCTGCCGCCACGTAGTGTGCAACGTGAAGAGGGTCTCTGTGAAAGGGTGTGTGAAAGCCAGCATGCACAACAGCAGCTGGAAGCCGTGCAGCAGCACCGTGTGCAGGGCTTTGCTCACGGACGCTCTGTCCTGACGCAGCTTCCTGGTTTCCAGCAGAATCTTCAAGTAGGTGAAGAGGATGATGATGGCCACCACTGTGAAGAAGAATACACTCACTGCAGCTCTGAACAGGGCCTGCACCGGAGACGAGTTAAATAAAGCATTCACACAAAACACAGGGGTGCCGAGGATGTTCAGAGCTGGGTCTGGTTTCCTGAGGCAAAACTCAGTGATGGGGAAGGTAAGGCTGAAGAGCCACAGACACAGATTGATGACCCAGATCCTGTCTGAGCGCCAGAAGGTCGGAGGCTGCAGGGGGTAGAAAATGGCAACGTAACGCTCCAGGGACATGGCCGCCAGGATCAAACTGGTGTTTTGAAACGTGGTATTGGACACAACTAGCAGAGGGACACAGAACAAAAGGGCAAATCTGAAATTGTTTAAAGCACTGAAAGAGAGTGTCACAGAGGTTATTATCTGCAGGGTGTCATTGATCAGCATGTGTGCAAACAGGATGTAACGTGATGTGTCCAAAAAGTGTCTGTGAGAAGCGAAGGTGTGCAGCATGACAGCGATGCAGCAGAGGAAGAAACAGAAGAAGGGGATAACCACACACACTTTGATGATCACTGAGGTTTTTGGTGAGGTTGAGTTGAAAGGAAGCGCTGTCAGATTCTGCATCTTGGTCACCTGTTTGAGAAAAATACAGTTTATACAAACATCAATATTAAAAAATAAAATAAAACAGTGCAGCAAAGCAAACATGATGAACATTAATGTCTCACCTAACAGAGTCTTCATCAGTCAGAGGAGCTCAGATCTCTCTTCTCCTCATCATGATGTGTGTCTTCACCAGGAGCAACTTTTCCCTCTTTTACCAAAGCTTAGAGCCACTTTCCTATTGGTTAATTATTCCCTGAAACCTCCAGAGATGCATCGCTATCGTCATTTAGAGTTAGGATTCTCATTAGAGACAGATTGTACTGATTATCATAATGAAGATGAACATGTTTAAACTTTTACTTATAAAAGTTTTTAGAAAAATATATAAGCGTTCCTGCCTGACACTTGGTATTTTCACGTGTGGGTACCTTTGACATTTGAATTGATTCGGTACCAATATTCGGTACCTGGGAATGTGTACCGGTACTTAACGGTACCAATTTTCGGTACTTTATGTGTTGTTTATTTACTGTGATCTTAAAATTTTGGAGGTTGAGATTAATCATTCAATGGATTTAAAGTAAGACTTTTCTATTTTTATTTTTGCTAATTTAAAGGTTTTCAACCTATCTGCTGCTACTAACTATCTGCACTAAACTACGACTGCTACTAACTGCTTCTACTAACTGCTGCTATTTACTGCTGTTTTACTGCATCTGCTGTTTACAAGAAACACATAACCTCCTTATCTCACTGAGCTTTTACAACCTCACATTCCAAATAGATCCCTAAGATCTGTAAATCAAAAGCTTTTAGTTTTTCCCAGGTCTTGGCTTGTGACCAGGGGGTACAGAGCCTTTTCAGTTGCAGGACCTAGGCTTTGGAACAATATCCCACTGTCTGTGAGGTCTGTTGGGTCTCTAAATGAGTTTAAATCTCTGTTAAAAACATCATCTTTTTTTTTGTTTTTTTGCTTCCGCACTCGGAGGAGTAAGACGCTTGTAACCCTCTCTCCTGCCCTTCCTTATCTTCCCTGCTTTGC
>JARVGW010214803.1:0-14733 GCA_031762495.1 Anablepsoides rubrolineatus | reverse complement strand
CATAGTGTGTATTGATCCATACATAGTGTGTATTGTTCCATACATAGTGTGTATTGATCCATACATAGTGTGTATTGATCCACCTGAACAGAAGACAAACTTAAAATTCTTTAAAAAAAAAAAGTGGTTTCATCTGATCCACTCCTCTGCCTTTGGCTGTTTTTAGCAGTGAAATGCGTTTTTATGAGAGCTGTGATTCTCTTTTCTTTCCAGAGTGGGGCAGTGTTGCAGAGGTGAACACTCACACTGCAGTTACCTGAAACCTCCAACTCTTGTGTTTTTGTGTGATTCCACTGGTCAGGTTGGTATCCTTTAGTTCTGCAGCTGTTTTTACTCTCTTTGCTCTCAAAAAGGGTCATTATTTTTATCATTAACATGTTTTGTTTTTTTCTCCAGTCTGGGTAGATGCAGCTTATCTTGTTCAAGATGGGAGATTGTAAAAAAAACAATTTTCCTGATTGTTATTTTATAAAACATTTTGTCAGTCGATGCTACATAAATGAACTGAATGAAATAGTTTGGATTATATTTGGAAAATAAAATATTTCAAAACAAATTTTAAACTTAAGATTTCCAGTCAGTGAATATAATAATTTTATGTGGTTAAGAAAAGGTCACTTGTCACACCTTTTTTAGTCAGGCTTCTTGTTGAACCAAAAAAAAAGCTAAAATATTTAATTTACTTATTATTCATTAAGTCAAAAGTTAAAATGCTAAATATTTTCTTTCCTCTGGCCTCATTTCTGACTTTTTAGCTTTTAGAAAATGACACAAAACCTTAAATCTGAATACAAAAAAACTTTATTTACAGTTTACAAAAAGCACTTTAATATGAAATGTGTAAATGAGTAAAACATGAATGAAATGCACGTAAATAAAAGAAAAACAAAAGTCCCAGAACTCGTTCTCTTCTGCTCATCAATCATTTTCAGATGTGGCCCCCGGTGTTTTTCGGGTGTGGCCCCCATCGTTGTTCTCCTGATGAACTCGTGGAGCTACAGTCCAGACGTGGTCTTCTCGTCGGTGGTCTGGCTCAGACGTAGTCTTTGGGTGCGGTGGAGCGGGGGGCTGTGTACTTGGCAGAGTAGTTGTCTTTGGCGGGACAGTTGGCGCAGAGGAGCCCCCCGCCCAGGATGAGGAGGGCGGCGGAGCCCCAGCCGATGAAGAGCGACGCTCCCAGCTCTCGTTTCATGGAGCTCACCAGCAGCGGGTCGTAGAACTCTCTCACCACGGAGTTGGCCGTCCAGCAAACGGGGATGAGGCACAGGACGCCGGCGATGATGAAGGTGACCCCGGCCGCTACGCAGATCTTAGCTTTGGTGCCTTCATCCTCCACGCAGTTGGTGCACTTGCCCCCGGCGATGCCCATGAAGATGGCCAGGATGCCCACCAGGATGGAGATGATCATGAGGGCGCGGGCCGCCTGCAGGTCCTGGGACAACGCCAGCATGGAGTCGTAAACCTTGCACTGCATCTGGCCCGTGCTCTGGACCACGCACTCCATCCATATGCCCTGCCAGGTGGTCTGAGCCGTGACGATGTTCTGACCGATGAAGGCCGTCACCCTCCACTGGGGGACGATGCAAGTGACGATGGCCCCGACCCACCCGATGATGGCCAGGGCAATCCCCAGAATCTGAAACCCAGCTGATGCCATGTCGTCTCAAAGATGTCCTCAAAAAATGCACAAAAAATACGTCCAAAAGCTTCTTCAAGTCTTGCTGGAGCGGTCCCCAAAAGTAAAGGTTTGAGTCGATGTGGGACTGGTCTCCTTTTTATATCCATGAACCCAGGAGGGGCCGTCACACGTCAGGTGTGACGTTCTTTCTCCAGGCGTGTGGCATCATGTTGGGTTTTTGTGTGAATTTGGGAACCAATACAGGTGGAAGTGTCCCACAGCGACTCATCCAACTGATGCAAAAAAAAAAAAAACAGGAAAAAAATGCAGCCACACCTTTTCTGCTGCTCCTTTTTTCTTGTTTGTTTCCATGACAGAAACTGGGACAATCTCTGACACAAACTGTAACTTCTAACTTTATTACCATTGACGTCGAGACGTTTTCATCATTATTCCCAGAATCTTAAGACACATTTCACATTTGCTTTTTTAGATATTTTGAGGAGATCTACAGTTTCTACAGTTAAACTTGTTCTTATCAGCAGCACGAGGCCTTTGTTTTGTGTCACACTTTGGGTCAAAAACACGTTTGAACTGTTTGGTTGAGTTTAATGTTTCACAGAGTCGTTCAGTCCAAATAAAGCAGCAGAGATTCCTACATCAGCAGCAAAAACTGTTCATCTAACCAAGTTTTAAAACCTTATATCCAGCCCAAAAATTATTTTTCATCTTGTTTTGAGACTGATTTACTAAACAAGAACTGATTGTGTCAGAATAATAATCTTGTTTTCAGAATGTGTCAGATTATTTGTCTTTTTAGTCTGAAAATTTGACTCAAATTAAGTCAAAAATTTCTGCCAATGGAGTAAGAAAACTTGACTTAATGAGATTCTTGAAATAAGAAAAAATTGAGTCGAATCAAGTATTTCAAGAATCTTTGAAAATTCTTTGAAGCTGAGTTAAAAACAAAAATATATGAGTCTGCAAAATGGGGGAAATCTGTGTAATTTATGGATAATCTACATGTATGCCGTCAGCGAGATTGATTTCTGTCATCAATAAAAAAGAAAATGAAAAATAAAAATGTGTTTTTAACCGTCCTGATCCTGCACAAATCTGTCCTGCATGAGGACAGCTCTCCTCACGACATGAGCTGCATGCGGCAGCAGGTTAGCTGTAGCCTGCTCATGATTAGCTCTCAGAAACTGTTGGAGTCTTTCTGACAGCACAAACTCATATTAAATGATAGCAACATGAAGCGCATTTAAAAAAACAAGCCAACGACAACTCGTTCTAACGATGTGACGTTCACAAACGATCCGAATCTTTTGAACGGCTCTTTACAACAAACGATAGGAGCCGAGTTGCGGACAGTAAGAAGCCATTTATTTATTTTATTCCTCATATAATCCTGCGTAACGTGATGACGTCATCACTTACGGCGATGTAATGATGTCATCACGTTACGTGGGTGGAACCATTTCGTATTTCTCTACGTGATGACGTAACTCGTTCAAAATCGAACGGCTCTATGAAACAAACGGCTCCCCGAGATCCGGATCCCTTCAAAGAGCCTTTTATCCCATCATTAACTCAGTCAGAATATGTGAGCCATCATATCCAAATGAGGATTAAGTCAAATTTAATCAAAATGACCTCATCATATTTTCATATTCCTGCTTTAAAAACTACATTTTGATACCTGGATCATTCTGATATCATCAGCTTATCCAGAAATATGACCTGTCCACGTCATCATTTACCCAGAATGCTTTGTGTGTAAATAAAATGACTCAGTCTGTGTTAAAATATATTTGTAAAAATGATAAAAACTGAACATCCTACAGTATTTTTACAGTCTTTATTTTATAGTTAAAATAAATGTTTATCAAATAAACTAATCCTGGATCCCTTTAAAGATACAAAACCTGAGTTCAGATTCATAAAGTCTAACTTTCTGTGATCTGTTTGAACTTTAAATCATGTTTCTGAGGGTAAAGTTACACAGAACAAATACTTTGTTCATTTATAGATGTAACTTTTTACTCCTAATCCTTACATTTTCATTCAATTATTTGTACTTTCTATTCTTCTAACTGTATATGGCTGGCTAAAACATGCATGCCAAGTTTTTCAAAAACATTTTCTTGCAGGTTTCACCTCCCGAAAAAATTTATTTTGAAAATTCTAACAGCTCATTTTCACTCAATACTTTTACTTTTGATATTTAAGTACAATAAATGTCAGAAACTGTAAGAGTCTTTTTCTCATAGAAAAGTAATTTTATGGTGAGATACTTGTACTTTCACTCAAGCATGACTTTGACGCTGGTTTTCCAGAACAATTCTCGTAGATTTGAGTGTTTCGTACCTCTAATAAAGCAGGTTTCACCATCCAGCTGCACGTTTTGATAAATCACATGGTCACAGTTGTGACAAACTGAAGTGAACAGAAGCAGAGGTGCTTCAGTAGATTCTGCCACACACACACACACACACACACACACACACACACACACACACACACACACGGACTTAAACACCACTTACCTGCACCTTCTGCTCACTGCTGTATATAATAATCTACTCATGTTTACAAGTACATAGTCATATTTATAATCTGTACATAATCTGTACATAATCTGTACATGCACAACTTATTTATATTATACTTACAGTTACAGCGTATTCACACAATTTACTGTACATTTGCAATATTTATATTACTCTGGATGGATTGAGAAATACATGATGTTTTTTTTAGTACTGTTTTGTAAATTCTGTTTTTTTTATATATTCTGGGGATAAAAGGGGCAGACATAAGATTTATTCTTCTTCTGCTACCTTGATTTGTGTATTTTCTTTGTTTTTTAGTTATCTTGTAATGAAATGAATACATTTTTGAATTGAATTGAAAAAAAAAAAGAATATTTCTTGCTAAGCACTCTGGATGGATACATTGCTTTGTATTTGTGACATGTGCAATGACAATAAAGTTGAATTCTATTCTGATTGAATACTGTGTGAGAAACCACAAAAATATTATTATTGTTACAGAAAAAGAATTTAACATTTAAGCAAAACCAGAAGTTCATCTGAAGATTTCTGTTGCATTCATGAACCTAAATATAGTCTTTAAATAAACAAATGACTTTCTGCATGAAATTAAACCCATAATGAATTAAAATCTGCTGCTTTTTCTAAATGAATCACATCAGCTAAAACTGGCTCCTTCATGTGTTCAGATAGGAAGTGTTTTTTTACGTGAATATATGAATAAAACATAAATATGTGAGCCTTCATATCCAAATGAGGATTAAGTCAGATTTAATCAAAATGATCTAATTACATTTTACCGATTCCTGCTTTAAAAGCTACGTTTTGATACCTGAATCATCCTGATATCATCAGTGAATCTATATTTATGACTTCATTTGTCTTGTTGGTTAAAATAATACAGAAATATTTGGTCTGAATCCTAATTTGATGTCATTTTAATGAGGAATTTTTGATGACCTTAAAGAGAAAACTTCAAACTATATTTGAATATTAAGATTTCCAAACTGAAAAGAAACAAAACTTTGCCAGCTCACATGGAAAATCTCAGAATTTTGAGGCATTTTTCCTCAAAATCAGTTTTTTTGTTGCTACTGCTCATAAAAAGTGCTTCAAAAATGTGTTTTATGATTATATTTCAGACAAATCATTCAAATGATCCATTGATAAGACATTCATTCATTATGTTGTGACAAAACGTTTTAATCAAAACGTTATTTCTTCACACACTTTTAGACTCAATCCTGGTTTCGATGTGACGGCTCACATATGTTCTATGTTCTAAGTTTGGTTTCTTCACAACAAAAAGCTGCTTTAAATGCAAAACAAAGAGAGAAATTTGCTGACCTTGTAGTGATGTCTTAAAGGATGAAGGAGGAGGATTTATGTGTTTTTATCTGCAGCAGAGAGAACACATCAGGAGGCAGAATCTGCAGAAAATGAAAACGGTGGTTAACTTCAGGGAACAGTGAAAAGAGGCTCAGGGAGGCAGAGGTAGAACCTGATGGTCTCAGAAATGAATGGAGCCTGTGTTTCAGCGCCAGAACCTCTTTTTTTACCACCATAATACCTCTATTTTATCCAGGAGGGGCATCATTACTGGCTGTGCAGATTAGATTCCCTGCATGTAGGAATGTTCACAATTAAAGACAGAGGACAGATTCTTTCAGGCAGAGATCAAACCCATGTGTTTCAGCTGGAGATAGAAATCACCTGCTGCATATTTGACTTTGATAAACATCAGAAACATGAGCAACTTTAAAGAAAATGGTAAAAAACGCAGATTTTATGATGCAAATCGTAAGTAAAATTTAAAAAAAGGTTCCAGTTTGTGC
Organism: Anablepsoides rubrolineatus; assembly: GCA_031762495.1. Classification (NCBI taxonomy): domain Eukaryota; kingdom Metazoa; phylum Chordata; class Actinopteri; order Cyprinodontiformes; family Rivulidae; genus Anablepsoides; species Anablepsoides rubrolineatus. Next base: position 8,725 of record JARVGW010214803.1, on the reverse strand, counting down.
ATTTTGCAGAAACAAACGTCAGCACAGACTCAGGTGTTTGCGACAGACGGTGAAACAAATCCTGCAGGAAGAGTCGAGACGTTGGTGAGAAAACGCCGCAGGGAGGCGAAGGGGACAACTGTGGGCAGGTAGAGACAAGCCCAGACTTCAGAGTAACGGCTGGCTTTGGCTCCGGATCAACAAGCAAACCAGGGCGTGAAGCTAAACACATCAACACAGAAATACATTTAACTCTGCAGTTTGCTTTGCTTTGATAGAAAACAGGTTTTAAGAGTCGTAATTTGCATTATTACCTCCACCACACTGCAAAAACTGAACATCTAACCAAGTTTTAAAACCTTATATTCAGCCAAAAAGGCTTTTTGATCTCATTTTGAGACTGATTTGAGTCAGATTATTTGTCTTGTTAGCCTGAAAATTTGACTCAAATTAAGTCAAAACTTTCTGCCAATGGAGTAAGAAAATTTTACTTGGTAAAATTCTTGAAATACTTGATTTGACTCCATTTTTTCTTATTTCAAGAATCTTACCAAGTAAAATTTTCTTACAAGATTATTATTCTGACACAATCAGTTCTTGTTTAGTAAATCAGTCTAAAAACAAGATGAAAAAGATTCTTTTGGCTGAAAATAAGGTTTAAAACTTGGTTAGATGGATATTTTTGCAGTGCAGGAGTGTCTGTCTGTCATTCTGTCTGTTTGTGGACTAAATTACTCAACAACTTATGGACAGATTTTCATGGCTACTGGCTAAAGCAACACACCTTTACATTGTGGTGAAGTCCTGGATCACGATGCTGATAAAGGAATCTTATTTTTTTTTATTTGAGCGAATCAGCCTCAAACTGGCTGGAACTGTTATCCAGGAGAAGAGAGAAACTATCAGGAAAGTTGTAATTATTCTGTTTTCAACTCGTTCTGGTGATGTTACTGCTGTCTGGAGACATAAATAAAGAAATATGATTGTCTTCATGTTACTGGAACAACCTAAACTGGTACTGAGATCCATTCAGACAGAGAGAACAGCTGATCAACCATGTGAGGTAAATGTTCATTACCTCAGAACTTATTCAGCAAATGTGTTTCCATCTCTCCTTTTGCACATTAACTCTTAAAAATCACCTCAAACAACCAACACCACATGTAGGTCTGTTAGCCAATAGATAACACCAAGGTTTGCTTAAACATTATGTTTATTTTATTTTTTTCTTTCATGGTAAAATGTTTTCTTTATTCTGATGCTGTTCCAGTCTTTGTATGTTTTCAGTCATTGTAAAGAACTTGTACACAAACACACATATATGACTAAAAATGCAATAAACATACAGCACACACACACCTCCACCAATGGGGTTATGTCTTTGGTCACGTATGTCTTTCTGTCTGTTACAGGCTTCATGCAGATTTCAGTAAGTTAAATTTAAGACTTTTTAAGACCTTTAGGAACAACATTTAAGACCAAATCGACACATTAACAGAAACATTCAAATGGTCCCAGAAATTTTATAATAGAATCCTTTTATAGCGATCAATTTAGTTATTAAAGAATATTTAAATTTAATACAAGAACACTAAATTATTTTAATCAAACGGTCATATTTATGACCTTCATATCGACTGCTGTGGACCGCTTCAACTGAGTGTTAAAATGACTGATATCAAGTCAAGTCTGATTGAAAACACATTTTCTAATATTTAAATGACAAGAAGCAGTGGACATGACTGAACTTCTTTGTTTTTGAGCAGGTAAATAAGCTGCTGTATGCAGAGGGCTGTAGCAGCAAAGAGGTCAAAAACATGGAAGTAAACAGTGTCATTTATTGCCTGTAGTCATCATGGGATTAATATTTAATCATGAACAGCAGTAAACTGAGCACTACATGATGACAGATCACTTAAACCTCTGATTACAGAGCTTTACTCTGTTATTAATGCAAACAACGCTTCTCTAAAATGATCAAAAGTAAAATAATTAAGACTTTGAGACCTTAGATAAAAATCTGGGCATTTTTTAGATCCAGATCCAGGAATTTTCTGAAGGATTCTTCACTGCAGGATTGGGGAAAAAAGCCTTGGTGGAGGTTTGCACTCTCCAAGTGCTTCTAGTTTGTTTTAAGATGAAGAAAAAATGTAATTTTTGATCAAATGACAGGATTCTGCATGCAGTGATTTTTATTTTTTATGGTGATTATTACTCATCTTTTACCTCCTATCTGTGGTGGGGTTGCAGGAGCAGCAGATGGTCCTGATCCTCAGAGGATATAGTCTCTCTGTGGAGCTCTGGTTCTATCCCAGGGTCTCTTCCAGCAGGACCACCACCTCCATAGGGTCCAGGAGGCAGAGGAGCCACCTCAGCCGACTCCCTTTGATGCAGAGGAGCATCATCTCTACTCAGAGACCCTGCACAGAAAACTAACATTAATTTAAACACTCAACCATCACAGTCTGAACAAATCAGGATGATCCGTTTTATTTGTAACTCATCACATCAAGTTCAGGTCAAATTTGGTCACATTTTGAATTTCTGCTTTTTAAGCTACGTTTTGATTTCTGGATCATCCTGATATCATTAAAAGTCCCAGAGACGTGACTTGATTTGTCTTTTTCTTTTTTTATTATTATGAGAATAAAGTCATAATATTATGAGAATGAAGTCGTAATATTATGTAATTTTCATGTAAAGGGTTTAGTATTACAACTTTAATTTTAAAATATGACTTTAATCTTTTAATATTACAACTTTATTCTCATATTAGGACTTTAATCTCATAATACAGTATATGACTTTATTATTATTATTTTTTATTCTCGTTATGTGACCCTAATTTTCCGTTGTAACTTAGAAAGTGAGCTAAAACATTTTCATACTGGGAAAGTGACAAAGATTTATGGCTTTTCTGCTCAAAAAAGTTCTTTAGATTTTAATTTCTTTTGATTTGACTTCTTTAGTACCTTTCAGTGTTTTACTGTAAACCATAACACAGAAATAAGAAAAGGAGCAAAGAACTAATTAGTTATTCTGTTATGTTTTCATCACGTCACATCTTAATGGGGTTTGAAGAGTTTTGTGACGTCTGAGCGAGGAGGCCTCGAGTCGGGGTTCAGTCAGAGTTTCAGGCGGTTATTTATAAACGACAAACATCTGGAACATGTTCTAACATGTCGGAGGCATGACGCACGACAACGTGACCCAAACCAGAAGCTGATGCTTTCTGTGCTTTAAAACCTGCTAATGAAGTAACAGGTAAAGATAAAACAGGTGAAATCCTGAGTCAACATTTCATTAAGATGCATCCAGTGAATCATGAGATATTTTACTAACAGAAACATTGGCCCTTTTGGTGGCGGGTGATCGTGTCTTTGCAGCTGTTTGTTCAGGCTTCTTTGGAACCTTGTGGATAAATAAGAAACTTTTTGTACGTTTCAGAACCGGTCAGACCGGATCCCACTCCCACGGCTCCCACTGTGAAGGTGGCTCAGCAAGCAGCTACAGGACCGCTTCCAGGAAACGCTCCAGACCAGTTACTACACCTGCTGCAGGTGTTGTGAAACCACGAAATGGTGTTTAGGCACAAATCAGACACCTAATTTATTCATCCACCTGCAAATCAGAACAATCAGAACAAAGTTAGAGGACAGAAAGGCTCATTTGTTACTGATTGGTTAAATGTTTGGTTGTTTTGCTTCTTGTTTTCTGCAGAAAAGAAACAATTCTAAATCCTGTTGTTTCAAATGATGATAAATGAGGTGTTACTCCCTACAAGTCAGGAACACAAGTGGTTCTGAGGCATCAGACCTGATCCAAACAAGCCCTGAAGCTCAGTCAGCTCCCCCTCCCTGCCTGGAACCACACGTAGCAGCAGAAGAAAGGCTAAAATCAGCTTTCTACAGAGTAAAACGAGCAAAATACAAGCTAAAATTAGCAGAGCACAAGCTAAACCCAGCAGAACTATATTTAAAGCAACAGAACGATCAAAACATGACTACAACAGATGCAATATTTATCAAAACAGTAGCTAAAACCTGCTAAACATATGCTAAAGCTAACAAAAATTAGCAAAACAGGAGCTGAAAGTAGCAGAACAGGTGTTGAAGCTAAAATTATCAAAACAAGCTGAAAGAACTACAGCAAAAAAGTAGAAGAATGACACTATATTTATTAAAAAGTAGTTAATCAAATGCTAAAGTCAACATTTAAAAACAACAGGTGAAACATTTTGCACAACAGAAGCTAAAATTAGATAAAAAGAAGCCAAAATGAGCAAAGCACCTGCTAACAGATGCTAAAGTTATCAAAATAAATGTTACATTTAACTGAGCAAAGCAAATATTACAATTAGCAAAACAGTATTAAGATTAGCTAAATGGATGTTAAGTTAGAAAAAAGTGAAATTATTTACATATGCTAAAGCTGGAATTAGCAAAACAGAAGCTAAAAGTAGCTAAACAAATGCTGAAGCAAATACTGTATTTAGTGAAACAGTTGTTGAGTTTTGCAAAACAGAAGCTAAAGTTAGCTTAAAAACTGACAAAATGAGCAAATCACAAGCTAGAATAAGCAAAGCAGAAGCCAAAGTTAATAAAATAAATGTTAAAAATGGGCAAAAATAACTAAATTAGCAAAACAGCAGCTAAAATTATCAGACCAGAAGATAAAGCTAAAACAGAAGCTAAAAGCAGAACAATTTGCTAAATATAAATTCAGCAAAACGATATTAAAATTAGCTAAATAGATGCTAAAGTTGGCTAAAAGTAAAGCTAAAATTACTTACATATGCTAAAGCTGGAAGTAGCAGAACAGAAGCTAAAAGCTAATAGAACTTTACTCATATTTCTGCCAGCTTTACTGAAATGTGGTTTAAAGGTGTTAGCATCCTGTTTTCTATAGAGAATAAAGGTTTCTACAGTCTGCTGGTAAAATAATAATAAACTTGAAAAGTGTTTTTTCTAAGAGCTAAAGTTTGACAGCAGAGTCTGTTCAGAGTAAAACTGAAGTGAAGTGGCTCCCTCTGCTGTAAAACCAACAATCAGCAGAAATAAACACATTTTATTCACTCTTAAATTATAAATGAGGATTAATGGGGTTTTAGGAGCTTAACTTCTGATTTCTTTCATCAGGTTTTTGAATTAAACAATAAAAACTGATCATTCCTGCTTCTCTTTACAGATCAGTTTAGAGCACATTCCTTTAAATATTTGTTTCTTGTTTTTATGTGGAGTGAAACTCTTTGTGTTCAAAGTCTGAATGAGTGACCCTCACAGCCCTGACCTTTGACCTCTGCTGACCTTTGTTAATCAGTGGAGAGGCTCACCTGAGTGACCTCAACGACTCCATTGTTCCCCGGATTAAAAAAGGTATTTTAGGGGATAATTGCACTCATTCATGGATTCTTTGATTGGTGGTTAAAATTAAATCAGGAGCAGCTGTGATGAAAAACTCTTTTAATTTAGTCTTTTTGGTGAGTTTCTGGTCAAATATTTGAGAACAGCAGAGAAATAGTGATTGATTCAACACAAAGAGGGAATTTAGTGTGGAGAGAACTTGTAGGAAGGTATTTAAACTTCGCTTAATTTATTATTTTATAAGTGTTTTGTTTATTTGTGACCCATCGTATCGAAATGAGGTCAAATTTGGTCAAAATTACCAAATTACTATTTCAGATTTTTGGCTTTAAAAGCTACATTTTGATACCTAGATCTTCCTGATATAAACAGAACCAGAGATATGACCTAATTTGTCTTGTTGGTTATGATAATACATTCATATTTGGTCTGAATCATAATTTTATGTCATTTTAATGAGGTATTTTTCATTTCTTTATATAGAAGAAATCTTAAATAGTATTTGTATATTAATGTTTCCCAGCTGGAAAGAAAACATTTGTAGCTCACAGGGAAAATCTCAAATTTAAATAAAAAATTTTCCTCAAAATCATTTTTTTTGTTGCTACTGCTCAAAAAAGTGCTTCAATTTTTTTATGATTATATTTCACACAGTTCATTCAAATGAAACACTGACAAGGTGTTAATTCATTATGTTTTGATGAAATGAAATTTTTGTTTTAATCAAAACACTATATTTGCCTATTTCTCCATATCCCACTTTTATCCTTGTTTCGATGTGATGAATCACATTTTTGTTTTATGTTTTTCTGACAAACAGAAAACGAGCTGATGTTTCCCGTTAGTTAAGCAATGATTGAACATTTTTCTTTTCTTTTAATTTTCAGAATCTTACTGCAGAAAACAAGACGTACTGTACTTATTTATGTATAATACTAGAAATTTAACCCTAAATATCATCCATAAAGTGTGTGTGTGTGTGTGTGTGTGTGTGTGGTAGTATTATACATGGGTTCACTGCAAAAACTGTCCATTTAACCAAGTTTTAAAGCTTTAAATTCAGCCAAAAAGTCTTTTTCATCTTGTCTTGAGACTGATTTACTAAACAAAAACTGATTGTGTCAGAATAATAATCTTGTTTTCAGAATGTGTCAGATTATTTGTCTTGTTAGCCTGAAAATTTGACTCAAATTAAGTAAAATTTTCTTCCAATGGAGTAAGAAAATTTTACTTGGTAAGATTCATGAAATACTTGATTTGACTCAATTTTTTCTTATTTCAAGAATCTTACCAAGTGGAATTTGGAGTGAATACATGAATAAATACAGTAGGTTTAAAAAGTTTTAATTAAGGAAGCAGATAAGGTGGAGTTCTTGATCTCCATCTTTAAGGTGATGCAACACTGAGCTGACTCCACCTTCAGTGGTCTACGCTCTATAAAGAATCTCTTTCCCCCTCAGTAAATCTCTTCCACAGGAGATCTTGTCGTCTCCGTGGACACAGGAGGCTTTCTGTCCCGTGAACCCCCCCTCCTCCTCCCGTCTTCATCTGGAGCATGTACTCTGCAGGTGTGGAGATCCTGGGGCTGATCCTGGCCGTGGCCGGGTGGCTGGGGGTGATGGTGGCCTGCGGCCTGCCCATGTGGCGTGTGGCGGCGTACGTGGGGCAGAACATCGTGGTGTCGCAGGTGATCTGGGAGGGCCTGTGGATGAACTGCTCGGTGCAGAGCACGGGACAGATGCACTGCAGGGTGCACGAGTCCATGCTGGGGCTGCCGGTCGACCTGCAGGCGGCCCGAGCCCTGGTGGTGGTCTCCATGACGCTGGGCGTGGTGGGGGTCTGCCTGGCCGTGGCCGGCGCCAAGTGCACCAACTGCAGCCGGGACCAGGGCAGCAAGCCCCGCCTGGCGGGGGCCGCCGGGGTCACCTTCATGGCGGCCGGGCTGCTGATGGTGGTGGCCGTGTCCTGGATGGCCCACGTCATCGTGGTGGGCTTCTACGACCCGCTGCTGGAGGAGACGGCCAAGAGGGAGTTCGGGAACGCGCTGTACTTCGGCTGGGCCGCCTCCTGCCTGCTCCTCCTGGGGGGGGCCCTGCTCTGCTGCTCCTGCCCACGGCGGGCGGCGCCCAGCCAGCCGTCCAGGGTGGACTACTCCGCCGTCAGGACCACGTCAGTCAACGGGTACTCCAAGAGAGACTACGTCTGAGTGACTGCAGAGCTCTGTCTGTAGAAATGTGGGTCTGCAATTAATGTAAACAAAGAGCTTTTCTCCTCCTGCTTTGAGACCAGCAAGCAACAAAACCAGCGGCCATTTTTGGATGTTTCTGTGGGAAAACAATGCAGTTTGTTGGCATCAAACTTTAAACTTAATCAATATATTTTGTTTTTGTTTTTTTTCTTTAAATGGTCTTCATGAAAGATGTTCAGCTTTTCTTTTTTTAAAAAAAAAAAAAAACATTTTCATGTACTTTTCTTTTTTTCTTTAAAACAATCCATAATTTCTCACAGTATATGTGAGCCATCATATTGAAATGAAGATTAAGTTAAATTTAGTTGAAATGACCTAATTACATTTTCAGATTCTGCTTTAAAAGCTACATTTTGATACTTAGATCATCCTGATATAAACTTATCCAGAGATATGATTTAATTTGTCTTGGTTACAATAATACATAAAACACTGTTTGGTCTGAATCCTCATTTTATGTGAATTTATTGAGTAAATCTTGATGTCAATATAAAGAGGAAACCTCAAATAGTATTTGTATATTAAGAATTCCTAGTTGGAAAGAGACAAAATCTTTGCTAGTTCACAGGAAAAATCTCAAAATTAAGACGTTTTTCCTCAAAATCAGTTTTTTTTTGTTGCTTCTGCTCAAACAAAAGCTTCAACATTTTGTTTTATGATTATATTTCAGTCAATTCATTCAAATGATACATTGATAGTATTTTGACAAAATGCAATTTTTGCATAAATCAAAACTCCATATCTGCCTGTTTCTCCACTTTTGGACTTAAACCTTGTTTTGCTGTGATGGGTCACATATATATGGTTTATTTTTCCAAATAAACAAGCAGGACATCCTCAAAGACTGATTTGTGATTGAAACTGTATTGTGGGTCTGCACTTAATGTAAACAAAGAGCTTTTATCTTGTTGATGCCACACTGCAAAAACTGTCCATCTAAGCAAGTTTTAAAACCTTATATTCAGCCAAAAAAACAATCTTTTCCATCTTGTTTTTAGACTGATTTACTGATTGTGTCCGAATAATAATCTTGTTTTCAGAATATATCAGATTATTTCTCTTGTTAGTCTGAAAATTTGACTCAAATTAAGTCAAAAATTTCTGCCAATGGAGTAAGAAAATTTTACTTGGTAAG
>JARVGW010214771.1:0-14742 GCA_031762495.1 Anablepsoides rubrolineatus | reverse complement strand
GATGGGACACACATCAGAGGCATTAGGGGTGAAGTATCTTGCCCAAGGACACAACAACTGAGACAGCTGGACGGGGGGTCGAACCGGTGACCTTAAGGTTCCAGGACGACTTGTCGCCAGTGAATGGCCACATCTGTCACAGGCATCTGACCTGCCTGAAGATAGCCTTGCCAGTTTAGCATTGGTGAAGTGTAGCCTGTGCACTACCTTGAACTGTATCAGACAGTGTCTAGCACAGATAGATGAAGAGTGGATTATTTTGTTATATATTATTTGAATGAAATTACTAAATTTTTTTAATTGAAAAAATCTTGCTGGAAGCTAGATTCACAGTGTTCGGTGGAAGTTGCATTCGGTGGTCAGTCTTAGCTCAGATAGAGCTCTGGATCGGAGCAAATATCCATGGAATTTTTGTAGATAAAATGAAAAAAACAAACAAACAAACAAGCAAACTCTCTTTGGTGGGTTTTTCAGATTTAAAGCTGCCAGCCATGTTAATTTACAATCCTCCTTTGTTGGCATAAAGTGCAGTTTGTAGGGCGCTGAGCATGAGCTGATCTTTACTACTCTTTGTTCCAAACAAAATGTTTCTAAAACGTTTGTTTTCTTCAATTGTTGTGGCAGTAAAAAAAACACAAGTTGAACCAGAAATCATGACTGAACTGCTCAAGCTCCAGTTAAAGCAAAAACAAACTGGATTTGTTCTTATCATAACTCTTTGAATGAATGAATTTCTTGCACGCCGGAAATATGGAACTGCTGTCAGTGCTGTGGGCGGGACTAGCGTCTGTCATGGCAGCCTACATACGCGTTTCCAGAAACCTGTGGATAAGTTATTGAGACGTGTTTTAGTTCAGCTTTGTCTAACTTTGTAGAGTTTAGAAATGTAAAGCAAAGAAAAAAACATTTCCTAATTTCTCTCCTAGAATCTCATCCAGCTGCAGCCAGGAAGGATGGCGTTCACTCGGTGCTGGCGTCTGACCTGACAGAGTTATTAGTCAACCCCGATGGCCCCACAGTAGTACCCCTCAACATGGTCCAAAGTAAAGAGAGACCCCTGTTCCTGGTCCATCCCATCGAAGGCTCCACTGCTGTGTTTAAGAAGCTTGCCTCCAAACTCACCATGCCTTGTTACGGCTTACAATGCAATAAAGGTACTTAAATACTGCTGTCAGTCATATATGGACCTGTACATACGTGTTCTTCTGTTTAACATGACTGTACAGTGAATTAGTGTCTCAGTGTCCAATCTGTGTCCTCTTTCTCAGCTGCTCCTCTGGACAGCATCCCGTCGTTGGCAGCCTTCTACGTGAACTGTATCCAACAGGTTCAGAAAGGAGGACCCTACAGGATTGGAGGCTACTCTTTTGGAGCCTGTGTGGCCTTTGAGATGTGCTCCCAGCTGCAGGCCCAGCATCAGCCTGTGGAGTCTCTGTTCCTGTTTGACGGCTCTCACTCGTATGTGGCAGCGTACACCAAGGTTAGATGAGACTCTGAAAACACCTCTGAGTTCACAGGTCTCACACATCCCACTTTTATTTCAAAGAGAGAAGCATGAGTTACTGCAAACGCACCAAACTGAATCTTCACTCACCTCTGATGATCATTTCAAATTAAAGGTGAAGACTAGCCCACCAGCACTTTGAAACAGTAATGCTACGTTCACACCAAACGCATTTTGAGCATCTAAAATGCGCCCCACGCTTCAAGTTGGACGCGCTACGTTCAGACTGGGACACACACTAGACGCGTGTCTAAAGAGAGAGGAGCATCTTGGTTTTTTTTTTCCGGTCTGTCTTAAATGGTGGATAAAATAAAGATAAAAGAAAGAAAATGAGTTTGCTTTATTTACTGAAAGCAAGCGAACGTTGCGCACATCAGATAATTTAGAGACGGTTAGTTTCACTCCAGGAGAAAGCTGACGGACTTGTCCCGAGCCCAGTTTAACATTGTGGTCAGTTTAACACAGGGGCCGCAATATATATGTATGTTTTTATACTCGCAATGAATCAATTTCTATGCAAATACGTGCTCAATACTACTAATACAAAAAGTAAAATCTGTTCGCTCATGCTAACCTGTTGTTTACATAAATATTCCATCTTCTTTCTATGATCTTTCTCTCAAATCCATCAGAAATACCTTTAAAGAATTTGAAGACTACATGACAATAAGAATTGGAAAAATATGCCTGAATAGTTCAGCTGTACTAGTTTTTGTGAAATTTGGTATAAACTATACATAGTATTTTTCTTGTTTACACAAATACATTCTTTTCTTTTGTTCTGATGTGTAAAAATAATGATGAATAATAAAATTCACAATATATTTTTTTGTTTTATGGTGTCTACTCCACTGGCCATAAAGGTTCCCAGAAAGGCCTTGAAAAGGCCCACGGACCATAAGTTGATAATCACAGTTGTAGCTTGTTTTGCGTCTCTGGACACATTTTTTTAGTGAGCCAAGCAGCAGAAATGACTCTTTTTGTTGTAAAGGTTGCAGAACCCTGGTTTAACACTGTGGTCAGTTTAACACCACGATCAGTTTAATGAGCTGTTGACCTGCATCAGTGCTGATGTCTCCAGCCAGAACATCAACTACAGACAGTTGATTTCAGCTAAAGAGCTCCTGTCTGTCTGTTTGTGGGCAACATTCAGGAAACCGTCACATGGAAAAATGATTCTCTGTGATTGTTTGACACGGCGCGTCGAGCAGCAAAAGTTCAGATTTTCGGACTCGAGCGTTGGCTGCTTTAGAGTTTGCTTAGTCCTTTATACCTTCCGTGCGTGCATTTTCCGCATTCAAGGAAAATGTTTTTCTGTCAGGCCGCTCCACCTCTGCTGTCCGGGGCTGGTGGTCTGAGACGGACTGAGCTCAGCTGAGGCTGCAGTAAAGAGCTTTGTGTCCTGAATGATGACAAGTCAGTCCCAGACTAAGCTGACTTGTTTATTTTAAATGAAATATGTCATGAATCATTGTGTATGTCATGAAACTTTATTTTTTACAAAACATAATTTGTTTAGAACGATCAGAAATGTTAGCTTGTCATATTAAGCTAGCTGTCACTTTCTCTCGTTCTGGCCACACCTCCTCCCCCCTTTAGGAGGTGCCCCCCACCTCTCTCCTGCACTACCCACTGTAAGCATTTTTTTTAATTTTGCCTTGGGGCGGAGTTATGCTAATCTGAGTACATTATCCCTCTTTGTGTGGAAATCATTGGATGTACAAAACTAACCAGCTGTGACCAACACAAAATTGATACAACTCCATCATTTCTCATCACAAGATGATTTTAGTTTAAACCCTGCTATAAAAGGCAGCAGGCCAAATGCCAGGCATTCAAATAAATGTACACTTACTGGAGATGCTGTGGTTTGTAGGGCGGCACTGCACGGTGGTGCATCGGTTAGAGCTGTCGCCTCTTAGCACGCAGGTCACCTGTTCGTATAGTTTGAAGGAAATCCAGGTTTTCATCCCATAAAATGAGCTGTTTTTTTGTTTTTCCAGAGCTACAGAGCCAAACTGACTCCAGGTAAAGAGTGTGAGGCTGAGACTGAGGCTCTGTGCGCCTTCATCCAGCAGTTCACTGACATCGATTATAAAAAGGTATTTATCCTCTGAAACCTGTTCATCTCATCAGGCTGCAACATCCTAATAAGGCTAGAAGTTTATTATTATGTAGAACTAAATACATGTAGAAATGATCAATGGCTCTTCCTCACTAACTGTAAAACATGATGTTTTTATACTTCTTAATCTTTGAATTTCTATTAGTTATAGTTGTACTTTATATATACTTAATTCCAGTGGTGGCCACAGTTCCCCTAAAGCACTAACGCACTAATAGAGGAACTAATTTCCTGATTAGTGCTTTAGGGCTTTTGCTAATTTCTTAATTCATTAGTGGATTTGCACTAGCTAAATTTATGGGCTGAATTTATAAGCACTAATTTAGTTCTTTAAATATTATTGATCAACATTATTATCAACAGCTGAGGGTGAAAGCTGCCAGACGTGTTGGTCGTGTGTCACTGATCCACCAGATCAGTGGTTTTTAAACTGTTTTGCTTCCAACCCACAAAATAACAGTTGCAGACCCTCCTGACCCCAGATATTACTTGTTTACGTAGTAAACTTTGCTAATAACTCTGTTAAACATGAGAATAATTACTATAAACAAACCTAGTAAATATGATACTAATTTGTATTCATTTATGATTATTTAAAAAAATTGCAATAATCAGGATGTAAATATTTCATTAGCATTTTTTTGCAGTTAAATTGATGTCTGGAAATCATCTGGGGACCCTCACTTGATGTTTTGTGACCCACAGAGAGGTCCTGACCCCACCTTTGGGAACGAATACACGAGATGAAATATTAACAATATAAACAATAATTAATATAACAATATAAACAATACATTTCTGTCTCATGTTGACTCTGAGGAATGTTCCATGGGTCAGCTGGGTTTTTAGTGCTTTAGAATTAGCTTTTGCTACATTTTTAAGTGGACCTAAATATTAAAGTTAGTGCTTTAGGGTTAGTGCAACTAATTTTTAGATTAGTGTTGCCCACTACTGCTTAAATCTTTAGTTTATAAAAACAATAGAAAGCAATAAAAAAGAGAACAATTCCTGTACAATGTGAAACCAGGAGTAAAGAGGTGTTCTGCTCTCATTTCTGCAGGTGTTGGAGATTCTTCTTCCACTCTCAGACCTGAACGCTCGTGTCAAGGTGGCCGTGGACCTCATCTCCTCGACACACAAACACATCAACCCTGACTCGCTCAACTTTGCTGCCTCTTCATTTTACTACAAGCTAAAAGCAGCCGATGGCTATGTCCCTGCTAACAAATACCACGGCAGTGTTACGCTACTGAGAGCCAAAACCTGCAGCGAATACGAACAAAACCTGGGAGAGGACTACAAACTCAGTGAGGTAAAGTAAACACAGGAACACATATTACCAGCCCACAAACTGTTTGTTTGAGCAGATTGTAGAGCTTGTGTGTCAGTCAGGGGTTTAAATGTTCTGAACAGGTTCTGTCTCTCTGTTCAGGTCTGTGATGGAACCGTGTCAGTTCACGTGGTTGAGGGAGACCACCGCTCTCTGCTGGAGTCAGAGGGAGCGGAGGCCATCAGCAGCATCCTCCACAGCTCATTGGTCACGTCAAGGAAAAGCTAAACCCTCAGCCCGTCACTTGTTCTGCTGCAGAGTCCCAGGATCTGCTGCAATAATCCAGTTTAATCCAGACAGAACCGGGACACAGTTGTTTGTGAAAGGTAGAACAGCTTTTCTAATCTCAGTAGTTACTGAAGAGATAAACAGCACCACCTCTAAAAGCTTGTTTCTTTTAAATAGTCTTTTAGGTTACATGTTATTTCTTTTTAAATCATTTCTCTTTCCAGAGTCAGCTGTAGGCAGGTTTACATACAAGTCTGTTTTATTTTAATCAATATGAAACACTGAAATCATAAACAATATTTAATTTATTTGTTACGGGTGAAAAACGAAACACAACCCGTCTGTGAATGAATTTATAAATAAAAGAATTAGATCCAAACTTAAAAATTGATTTACTCAGTGGCAAGTCATTTTCCACATTTGTTTCCAAACAGACTTGAAATTCCTCCAAGATGTTTAGTAGAATTTGAGAGTGAATTTATGAAGGTCGAATGGAATGAGATTTTTGTGGATTATAATCCAACATGTGTCCTCTTCATATTAAAAAAAATCAACCAAAACTCACATAAACTCCCGTATGCTGATGACAGCAGTTTGTTTCTGCAGAAAAGCCAGCCTCAGATTCAGAAAAGGTTTACATGCAGCTTCATTTCTCATTTTAATCTGGAAATGTCAAGAAAACAAAGATGATCATTTTTATTAAAAGGTAACAAATGTAAAGATGAACATCGACATCTTCCTCCGAAGATGAGGATTATTCTCAACTGTTAAAGAATAACTTTTAAACATGTTTAATTTTACAGATTGGTCTCAGACCCAACCAACTGTCCAATCTGAGGTTTTATTTTTTACAAATGAGCCTAAAGCTTCTTCATAAAACATTTTAAATTAAATACAATATTTATTGATGTTAGTCAAAAGTTTACCTGTTTGGTGAAACATTTTTGTTCTCTGGAAGAAGTAAAGATTTGGAACAAATTTCTTTTCATCATCATTAAAAAGCTGCTAAATTGTGCTCAATTCAAGAAGCTTGTATTCATGTCTAGTTTTTAAAAACATTGTGTTTTATTTGTATATCTTTGTATTGCACATTTAACCTGATAGCAATGTTCCCTGAAGTTCTTTTTGCCTTTTAGTTTATAGAGGTGTTGCAAAATGAGCTGTTTTTGTTCTGTCGCAGACACTGGATAGTTGCTGTCAGCTTATCTTTAAACCAACTTATAGAATAAAAAGAAACAGGAATGATCTAAATGACAAAACATCTTGTAGTAGTTGAGACGTACAGGTACTGAACTGAGTTCTGGTTTTCCTCAAACTCAGTAGAAAGCGATCAGTTAAAATGACTTTAAACGGGTTTAAAACAAACCCTGAACTGTCCCTTTATTTCAGTTTCCAAACAGTTTCTATGATGTTTCAGTAATGTGATTCTGTTCCTTTTAAACTTCTGCTTCAGTTCCATCTGTGGATCCACATGTTTTTACACAACCTTTAACCCATTAAAGAGTTACTGTCTATATGTTAAAGATGACATGTTTATCATAGGAACGCCCCTTGTCTGGTTTCTTTATCTGCTGTCCTCTGAGACTTCATGTGGTCAGTGAAGAGTGACTGAAGAGAGAAGTAACATGTTTGTTGTGATTCTGTGTTTGTATTCAGTAATAAAGCCCTCCCTGTAATGACTGACACTTGGTTTTGTTAAGTATTTTATAAAATGCTAAATAGGAGTCAGCACACACACATTACAGTTTGTTTCACAGACATCTTTTTTGTAATTAAATTTATTCTGCGAAAAAAGTTTATATATATATATATTTTTCAGAGCTGATGTTTTTGAATTCACCTGAAAAAAAATCTGCAGTTGGA
Organism: Anablepsoides rubrolineatus; assembly: GCA_031762495.1. Taxonomy (NCBI): domain Eukaryota; kingdom Metazoa; phylum Chordata; class Actinopteri; order Cyprinodontiformes; family Rivulidae; genus Anablepsoides; species Anablepsoides rubrolineatus. The sequence goes on along the minus strand of JARVGW010214771.1, from coordinate 7,692 downwards.
GAAAAGAATTTCTCAAAGAAAAATACAAATTTGCAGAACGAACAAGTTATGGTCCAGAATTCAGCTAGCATCATCACACACAGAGGAGATTTTAATCCTTACATAAAAAACCCACATCTACACATTCGTGTTCCCAGGAATCCCCAGGTGATGAAAAAACAGACTCAAGAAAGACAGAAGACGGTTTCAGTTGTCAAAGCCAGAGGACACATTCTGAACCAAAAGAGGCTTTTAGACCCAACAGAATCAGCAGACAGACACGCTCCAAACCAACACAGGCGGTCTGGATCAAATCTGCTGAGGAAAGTATGAACAGGTTCCCAGCATGAATGAAAGGCAGCTTATAAACTCTGTCCTACAAAAAGCAATGAAAAAGTCCAACTTTATTTGCTCCGATGACGTTTCCAAGGACATCAATCAACATCTGATTAAACTGGTCTTACCTCACATTCAGGGAGAGAAACTGTGTTGTGACAAAGACGGTCAAGTCTTCCCAAAATATCTTTAGGAAGATTTCTGAAGCGTGTCCTCTCCCTATTAGCGGTCAATAGACTACACTACATAACAAATACATTGTGTCATGTTTCTTAAATCAGTTACAGAAACCTCCAAAGAACCACAATTTTGTCAAAAGCATCTTCAAAGCCATAAGCAGACCTTACCAAGAACAAAACATCAAATCTACTGACAGAACAAGCAGATGGTCACAATGGGACCTGAGAACAAAAGACTGAAAGTTTTTCAAAGCAGTTAAAGTCAGCACTCCTGAAGGAGCTGGCCTTGCTGAAAATGTCCTCCCAAATTACAAAGATATTGCTTTGAAAAACAGGAATGATAAATACAGAAAGAGAAACATTACTTTTCTTGTATCTAAAGCGCTTTGGAGGACTGTTAGAAAATCAGAAGCTGATGTGACGAATGTACACATCAACAAAATGATTGAGCATCTCTCTCAGGAACTCTAGCTAGAAGTTGAACAGGAGGAGTTTAAAATGTCCATCACTGACATCCAGAAAGGGAAAAATTTTGATTTATGAAGGTCTCTCTGCAGAGTGGAGAAACTTGGACTTGATGCTCATGTTCTTATCTTTTGAAAAATCAATAACATCTGTTAACTCTAACCCCCACAAAAGGCTTAAACAACCTGAACATACTTAAAAGACGTCTGTTTCATTCAAGTTCATTTTTAAAATGACATTTACTAAGGCCTGGACAATGTGGTTTAAACTCATCTGGTCTTTTTCTGTTTACATATATTCTCTGTGCAGGCATGGGTTTTCTCCAGTTTCCACCCCCAAAATGCCTCCTACAATAAAAACCTACAGTACAAAAGAATAAAGATATACTGTATGTATAAATCTGTGTCTTCTTTAATATGTTCGAAGTGCACAACTGAAGAGTGTTTAGAATTTTTAGCTCACAGCATGAAGGCTCAAACCCAGGGGCACAGGGGTGGCTTTGGGTGCACTGGCTACCCTTGAAATCTAAAGGGGTGGAGGGGGTTGACATGTTCATTCATTGGGAGGTGACCTCATCAAATGAAAAAAATAATAAAATTAATTTCTAAAGGCCATAATGTTGTATTAAAATGTTAAAAAATTGAAGATGCAGTAAGCTACAGTCTGAGTCTACTTTACTAAATTTGAGTTTATTAAAATTAAACCAGTTATAGCCATAAACTTGATTAACCTGAGAGGGAGACCTGCCTATCCTGACCATTGTTGTTGATTCACGGAGTTGAACCGACGATCTTCTGATCACCACTTCCACTCTGCTCTACATTGTTGATTGTAGGCTACCTTCAGAGAAATGCAGTGAAAACAAAATCCCACACATTTAGATGGCACACATGCTGAAGTTTGGTGAAATGAGGAAAAGTTCATCACAACCGCATCAAGCGACTGTAGCTTTATACCATCTGAGCTCAACAACAAAGCCATTCATACCCAAGTGTTGAGATTTATACAGAAGCTGAGGGTGGGCGTTTTCTGCAGATAATTTCCCCCCCCTGATTTTTTCTGATAACGACATGTCGTTTCCACTAAAACTCCGTCCCCTACCCTAAATAATGAATGTTTTCTCAAGGTAACAAGTTCATTTCCTGATGGTTTTCCTCTTGTGCATCATTCGGTAACTCGTCAGCACTTGTCATTTAAGCTGCCTGACTGCAGCTCAACAGGCGTTTAGTGATCCTGCTGATATGATAAACTTTATGGGTGACCAGCTGATGGGACCAGACCCTCTCCATGTTTACTGAATGATGCACAAGGGGAAAACCATAACTTAAGATGTGAAGCATAAAAAACAGGAATAAGTCCAACCTGAGTCAGCAGCTCACCACCAACAAACATGAACTCAGAGCAAAGGTCAGATATAAAACCTCACTTATTGTCCTGCAGTGAGGCGTCCGCTGCACCACACAGGTTTTCTATAAATTTCAACTTCCAGTAAAGTTCAGCAAAGTTCAGCACACAAATTACATCCAAAACAAAAATAAACAACCATCAGCTAGTTTAACTTTATTTCACTGTCAGATCTTTACAGTAAATGTAATAATAACATTAAAGATTTACATTTTGGTGAAACAGCAGATTTCTCTCAAAGATGAAAAAGTGAAACCGTGTGAATAAAAACAGACAAATGATCTTTAATGGTCCAAACAAACCCAACAAGAAACCCATCTGGACAATAATCTGACCATGATTCACCAGGAAACCAGCCTTTAACTTAAACACTTTATGAAGCTGTAGCATTCACAGCCTGAACTAACAGACATCTAAAGCAAGCATTTTATTGATGTTAATAAAGCTGTTCATGTTTCATTTCTGCTGTCAGACTAAATGAGCTCCACTGTTCACAACAACCAAACCTGCTGCTTTGAATCATCAGTCTAAACTCTCCTGCTTCTTAAATATCTGGGGCATGTGTGGTTAAAAGAAGGACGTGTCTGAGGAAAAGGCCCCAGCCAGCCTGAACTCGTCCTTCATCAGCACACAGAAGAGTCTCTGAGGCAGAGCCTTGGAGTACGGCGCCGGGCGGGGAACACACGTCCGCAGTAGAATCTCTCGACCCGCTGGAGGTGGGAAGTCCGGCACTTTTCTATTTTCACCTGCCGGCTCCACGTCCTCATCCAGAGGGGACAGGAGAGCAGCCTGAGGACACAACCAGAGACAAATGTGTTGAACTGAAGACAGGACAGAAGGATTTCTGCCTGACGTTTGACAGCCTCAGAGAAATGTTAGGTCACTACATTACTACAGAATGAGTCATTACTACAGGCTGTGTACTCATGAAAGATGAAAATAACTCAGAAATTACAGCAGATCTTGTCCTGGACAGAAACATTCCTACCAACAGAAGAGAGTCAGAACAGTGAAGCTGAAGTCATATCCTACTGGCATAAATAAGAGCAGATAACAGTTGACGTTTTTCTACAAAAACAAATATGCAAATAACATAAAACCTTTAAAAGCTTGTTAGAAGATAAAAAACAGTAAAATCCATAATAAAACAACCTCTCAGCAGAGAATGTTTTGTTATGTTATGGTTAAATAGGACCCTGTTAAGAAGGGTCAGAGCGACAGAGGGTCCGACACGTGCTTGCTACATCGTAAATGGTAAATGGACTGTACTTATATAGCGCTTTTCTATCCATCCAGGACACTCAAAGTGCTTCACACTACAATCTGTGTCCTCATTTACCCATTCATACAGCACTCTATTAGGTCTCTACAAAGCTAACATGTACAATGAGTTTAGGTTAGTTTTAGCGTCAGATTAGGGTGTGAGGTTAGGGTTGGTAGTCATTGTTAAGCCGGGTTCACCCCAAACGTGTTTTGAGAATCTAAAATGCGCCCAACGCCTCAAGTTGGATGCACTAAGTTCAGACCGGGACATAGACTAGACGTGCGTCTGAAGAGGGAGGAACATCTTCTCTCATCGTTCTTGGTCTGTCTTTAATAGCAGATGAAATGAAGATGAAATAAAGAAGACTGCTTTGCTTTATTAACTTTAGAGCAAGCGAACGTTGCACACACCAGATAATTTAGAGGTTGTCTGTTTGGTTAGTTTCACACTAGGAGCTGCGAGCTGACAAACTATATTTTTTGTCCCAAGCCCAGTTTAACACTGCGATCAGTTTAACAAGCTGCTGACCCATTACTGATATCTCCAGCCAGAACACCAACTACAGACAGTTGATTTCAGCTAAAGAGCTCCCGTCTGTTTCAGGTTAGGGTTAACTATAGACCAGTAATGGTTAATATTAGGGAAATGTCTGGGTTAGGCATAAATACAGTTACAAAAATTAATGGAAGTCAATACAAAGTCCTCAGTTTGATGCAAATACAAGGATGTGTGTGTGAGAGGCTGCTTTACCCTCTGAGCACTGGAGAACAGCCTGTGGATGATTCTTCCAATAAGGCCCTGGCCTGCTCCCATCACTACAACTTCTGGCTCTTCAAGCAGCGAGCTGACAAACCTGGAAATAAATAAATAAAAATAAATTCATTAAGTAAAATATTTACACACACAAACACATTTTACTGTACAACCCCAACCCCAATGAAGTTGGGATGTTGTGTAAAACATAACTAAAAAATAAAATAAAGAATAAATCTGGACAAAATAAATAAAAACAGAATATGATGATTTTCAAATTCTTTTCAACCTATATTCAATTAAATACACTACAAAGACAAGATATTTAATGTTCAAACCGATAAACTTTGTTTTTCCCCAAATATTCACTCATTTTGAATTTGATGCTGCAACACGTTCTAATCATGTTTCCCTCTGTGTTCCATCAGCTTTCCTTTAACAACACTCAGGGAGTGTTTGTGAACTGAGGACACTAAATGTTGAAGGTTTGTAGCTGAATTATTTCATTCTTGATTGATGAACATCTTCAGTTGCTCAACAGTCTCTGTTGTTGTATTTTGTACGTGATAATGCTCCACACATTTTCAATGTGAGACAGGTGTGGATTCAGGCAGGCCAGTCTAGTTTCTGCACTCTTTTACTCTGAAGCCACACTGTTGTAACACGAGCAGAATGTGTCTTCATTGTCTTGCTGAAATCAGCAGAGACGTCCCTGAAAAACATGTGGATTGGATGGCAGCACATGTTGCTGAAAAACCTGGATGTAGAGACAAACTGTGTTCACTGACAATCTGTTACACAATGATGTGGGTTTTAATGCAGTGCTGCCTGAGGGGTCAAAGGTCATGGGCATTCAGTGTTGGTTTCCAGTCTTGATGTTTACCTGCAGAGATTTGTTCAAAAAGTGGTGAACCTCACTCCATCCTTGCTTGTGAATGACTGAGCCTTTCAGGGATGCTCTCTTTATACCATATCATGACACTCAACTGTTTCCAATGAACCTGTTCACCTGTGGAATGATCCAAACAGGTGGTTTTTAACATTCATCAACTTTCCCAGTCTTTTGTTGCTCCTGTCCCAGATTTTTAGAATGTGTTGCATCAAATTCAAAATGAGTGAATATGTACAAAAAAATATCCATTAGAACATTAAATGTCTTGTGTTTGTAGTGTGTTTAACTGAGTATATGTTGAAAAGGATTTGCAAACCATCATATTCTGTTTTTATTCATGTTTTACACAATGTCCCAACTTTATTAGAATTTCTTAAGAAATTTGTCTTAATTATAAATTCATCAGAGAACGATTTTAAAATCAAAATACAGATAAATAAAAGAAATAAAATAAACATGTTTCATCATAAAAAGCATTGAATCCTCTGTTGCTGCTGCAATCTTTTAAACAATGAAATAAATGCCAACCTGTGACTGAAGCATGTTTCTGTTTATCTGTGATATAAAGTAAACGTACGTCTCCAGCTCCTCTGTGGCTTCTCCCTGATCATCTTCATTTACAGCAAACTTGGCTCTGAGGGAGCGAGCTCTGGTGATCACCGTCTCCATTTCCACTAACTGGTTAATAAAGTCCTGCAAAAGGAAACAGCCAACAGATACATCCATTAAAACAGGAAGAGACACAATAACTCCAGAGTCCAGTTTAACAGAAACACCACAGATCACAGGTTGTAGTGACGGCAGTTCAATAACTTGTTTAAAAAGAATTATATGAAGATGAAAACGGAGCAATGTCTGATCTTTGGAGTAGATGTTTGAAATGGGTTGGTCAGTAAAATAAGATTGGAGCGGTTTGATGTGTGCATGTGAGGTGGCACCACAGAGTCATGCAAAAACCAGAACACTTCTTAAATAGATTTTAGAAATTTAAATCAAAATATGTTGCACAGGGAGTTTATAAAATCCCTGTTCTGTATTTTAAAATGATTTGTTACTGAATAGGAAGTAATAGGAGCTAAACTGTGGAAAGTGTTTATTAAAGTCTCTAATGGAGGAAGATTTTCTTCTGTCTGACATTAACAGAAATATTTTGTCATTTTAAAATAAGGACTTATGATCAACTTTTTACTGTCAGAGAAAAAGGAACAAAGACAAACTATATGGAATATAGCTGAAATATTCCATTAATTCTCACTAAACTGATCATTTTGACGCAGTCTGATTCATGGACTCTGAACGTTCCAAAAATTATTTAAACTTTGTTGAAAAGCTGATTTTGTTTCTTACGGTCTATCAGAACCAAACATCAGCATATATTAGACTACTGGACCTTGTGTTCCGGCCTGCAGGAACCAGTTTACAGAAGTTTACAGAGCTGTTGTCTGTCGTCTCTGGTAATGTGTGGTTTTAAGCTCCGCCCACTTCATGCACATGTAACACAATAACTCAACCTCCTAATAAATAAAATTTGAACATAAAGCAGCAAAGTTGGAACTAAGTAAATCAATAAGAGTTAGTGCCTGAAACCATGTGTCCATTCTTTGTTTTTTTGTTTTTTTATATAGTTTTTTCATTTCAAAATAAAATTAGAAAACCATGGAAAATAATGATGAGCGGAAAACGTCCGCTCTCGGCTTCCATAGTAAAGCTACTTTACATATTTCAGGGACTTTTATTTTAAACTCCCTTTTTATTTCATGCAGTTTTACTATTTCAGGCTGTTTTACTATTTCATGGCGTTTTATTTCATGATTCAATATGCAAATGAGGGGGTGGAGTTTTTCTGTGAATTGGTATTCAGGAAATGATCTGTTTTACCACTAAAGGGGGGCTTTCTTCATAATAAAACATTGATTTTATAAATAAAACACAAACATATGTCCATAAATGAGTTGAATGACTGTTACTCTGTGATCATAAAGGCTTTGCAGAGGTATATTATGGTGGCTTTTGGCCAAAAAGCCCTGATTTTATCACTCAGTTTTGAAATGGTGATCTTTTTCCAGGTAGGTCAGAGTTTTGTTGACTATGCCAACTTGTTAAATATCTTTCTAAATGTATGGCATTCAAATGTCATGTGGGTAGCACCTTCCTGTCTCGAGTTATGGCTAAAATTGTCTGTTTTCAAGTAGAGTTCTCTGCAGTTACTGCATGTCTTTTTATCTGCAATCTAGGGCTGCGCGGTATATGCGGTAGATGGTAGAAACAGTATGAAATTGGGCTACGGTAGAGATTTTTCCTCTACCGTCATATCGTCAGTTACGTCATCACACCTGCAGCCCACTGCGAGTGCAGAGACAACTGAGCAGGAGTTTGAAATATAATGAGGAAATTATAGTGTTTAAAACACGTATAGAGAG
>JARVGW010214704.1:7500-14760 GCA_031762495.1 Anablepsoides rubrolineatus | reverse complement strand
CGTTCACACAGATGTCATGTTCACACTGATGTGACGTTCACACTGATGTGACGTTCACACAGATGTCACGTTCACACTGATGTCACGTTCACACAGATGTCACGTTCACACAGGTGTGACGTTCACACTGATGTCACGTTCACACTGATGTGACGTTCACACTGATGTCACGTTCACACAGGTGTGACGTTCACACTGATGTCACGTTCACACAGGTGTGACGTTCACACTGATGTCACGTTCACACTGATGTGACGTTCACACAGATGTCACGTTCACACTGATGTCACGTTCACACAGATGTCACGTTCACACAGAAGTCACGTTCACACTGATGTGACGTTCACACTGATGTGACGTTCACACATCGTCCAGATCTTTTATACAACAGAAACTGAGCCGCAGGTCGTCGTTCAGCCGTTCTTTTTTTACATTTAATCTTTCCTCAGGTGCAGAAGCTGTAGATCTTAAATAAATACACATCATCAGTCACAGAATTCATGTTTGTTGGACTTAAACGTCCATATTTTCTTCACTCAGAAGACAATAGTGTCAAGATATGAAAAGATAATAAATTTAAATTTCTTCCTCACTAGTTTATCTATAAATGAAACTAATAAATTCTAAAGTTTAGTTTAAATATTTAACATCCTGATTACAACAAATATCTTTATCAATAGAAGGTAAAGATGGATAAAAAGGCGAAGAGCTGAACTTTATTTTTGAAATTTTCACACAATAATCACTTGTTTGTTGACCAGATTTAAGATGGCTTCAACAGAAAAACTGAAATGTTTCTTTATTAAAGTTCAGAGAAATGAGAAAATTACAGAATAGATGTTTTTTTAATTTAAAATTAAAAACTAAATGTATTTTAGTTCCTTCAGTCTTCAGAGGGTCAATATGTTGACCAGATGTTCCACATGTTTGTCTGACTCCTCCTCCTCCTCTTCCTCAGTATTTCACCTGCCTCCTGCTGATCCTCCTCGCTCAGGTAGCAGCCGCCGTCTTCATCTATGTCCAAAGGAAAACGGTGAGTGATGTCACTTCCTCTTTCCAGAGAAAAACTCAAATGTTTCTGATAAAAGAAGCTGAGCTTGAGCGCCACCTGCTGGTCAAACTGAAGCATTTCACTGTTTTGTTTTGTTTTTTCTTTGAGTTATTTTATAAATAAAAAAACATTTTTATTTTTTTCAGATTTTCAAGATTATTGAATCAAACATTGGTTAATTTACCTAAAAACTTTATTTTTATACATTTTAAAGTTCAATGTTTTTAAGATGCTGAGGAAGATGAGGGATCACAGTGACTTATTAGTTGATATTCTGTTTCTCTTCATTATAATATAACAATTAGAAACTGTTCTTTTTATGTGAACAAATGAATAAAACCAGAAGAGGAAATAATTAGAATTAAAACTTCTCTTCAGATTTGATCAGTTTCACATTTTAAACCAACTCAGAAAGTTCTTTAAAAAGAACAGTTAATTAATTCCAAATAATAAAACAGAGGGTTTGTGTCCCTGAAAGAAACAAAAAATAAAAAACATCTTTTAGTTATTTTTCATCTTTGAATCATAGAAATGTTACTTTCTACTCCTATAGAGTCTCAGAATAAAACCTGTGAACTGAGCTGAAGAGAATTCTATAATTAAAACTGATGTAGCGTCACAGCAGGACGTGTTTATCAAGTCATGGAGCAGGTCTCAGTGGGTCTGGTGGGTCGTGGAGCAGGTCTCAGTGGGTCTGGTGGGTCATGGAGCAGGTCTGGTGGGTCGTGGAGCAGGTCTCAGTGGGTCTGGTGGGTCATGGAGCTGGTCTCAGTGGGTCTGGTGGGTCATGGAGCAGGTCTCAGTGGGTCTGAGTTCTGACCCGCCTGTTGTTCTTGCAGCTGGATGATGGGATGCTGGAAATCGTCAGTAAAGTGATGGAGAACTATCCTGGAAACTCCTCCAGTGTGGAGCAGACCTGGGACTTTATCCAGAAGAAGGTGAGTTTGATCTGAACCAGCTGACTGATCAGGTCACCGTTCATTTATTCATTCATTTGTTCGTTCGTTCATTCATTTATTCGGAGCTGATGAGCACAGAAACACAGCCCGCCCGTCACACGAGCTGAATGTTTATTAAACTTTAAAAACACAGTCATGTGTCAAAGTTAAAGTTATAAATCCTCACAGAATGATCAAAACAGTCACTTATTTATTTTATTTGTTTTTTGTAAATTACTATTGTTCATATTTATTATTGGAAAAAGATATTTAAGATATTTTTCTTCTTCTGCCTTTTATTTTATCTGTGATTAATATTTTTTCTGCTATTTATAGAATTAATTTTGTTTTTAGTGAAACGAATAAATCTTTTAAATAACAATAAATCAAATAAATCCATGTATTTAATGTTTAAAACCTGGAAAGTGAAAGTCTAAAGAGTGTTGAAGCTGAGTCGGACTGAACAGGACTAAAAGAGTCTAAATATTAAAATGAACAATTAAATATTAAATATTAAAATGAACAATTAAAACCTGAAGTCTTTAATAAAACAGCTCAGATCAAAGAGTTTCTAGTTGAAGAACTTGTTAAAACCTGTCAGGTTTCAGCTCATGTCACTCTGACACATTCAGAGACAGACCGTAGACCTGGTCTGAGTGGACCCCTGTTCTGACCCCCCTGCCTCTGGTGGTCTTACAGATGCAGTGCTGCGGGTGGCGGGACCCCGAGGACTGGTTGGATAACGGAGTGATCAGCAGCAGCAATCAGCAGCTGTTCCCCTGCTCCTGTCAGAACCTGACCCTCACCTCCAGGAACGCCTCCGACAGCGGCTTCTGTGAGACCCCCACCGACACCTGGCCCGTCTACCAAGTGGTGAGAACACTTCCTGGTCATGTGACCCGGCGCCCGGCCCTGTTCCTCTGTGATTAATGATGTTTGTGTCCGGAGCAGGGCTGTGCCGCCAGCGTGGAGAAGTGGTTCCTCACCAACATCGGGGTGGTCCTGGGCATCTGCATCGCAGTGGCTTTTATCGAGGTAACCCTGATCCAAACACTTAATGAGCCCTGTCTGTTAGCAAAATATCTCATGATCTACTGGAGGAATTTTAATGACTCTTTCAGAAATAATTATTGATCAGCTGATTAAACTTTGTACCCAATTCAAGATGGCTGCCTCAGCCAGCTGACATCAGAGAACTTCTTCTCAGTTTGTTTAAACTGTGAAAACAGTAAAATATAACTTTTCCATTTTTAATGTAAAATAAATAAATAACATGAATTCATTTTGCTTTTACTTTATTAAATAAGTGACATGAAAATATTTTCTCTTTATTTGAATTAAATTTATTAATGTTAGTAAAAGTTAGTAAACGTCAGTTAAAGCCTGTAAACATGTTTGTTTTGTATGAAATAAATACGTTTTTTGGAACAAAGAGTATAAAGATAGAAGATTAAAGGACTGAGAACACGTACCTGTGGAACACCTTCATGTTTTATTTTGGGTTTTATTCGTTTTTTTTACGAGATGACAAAAATCTAGAATTGATTTTCAGGTTTTTCTAATACTTAATTTCAGAAGTGTTAAACTCATTTTTACTGAGAGCCATGAGAGTTATGGTGGTCCTCACAGGGCCAGTTTATGTTCTACCTTATAGAATTAAAATGACTGAATAAATAAATACAGTTAACATCATTAAAAGCTGTTTTTAAGCTGAAGTAATGATTCATGTCTTTTCTTTTTCAGCTGATCGGGATGATTCTGTCGATGTGTCTTTGTAAACACATCACATCAGAGGAATATTACACTCCAGTACCAAAGCACTGAGGTCCTGCGTCGTCGTTATGAGGATTCACTTTGGTTTTAATAAATGTTTTCTTGTTTTGTCAGCCTAGTTTTCTTTAAGCACTTTAGCATGTTTTTATTTTGCTTCCAGCTTTTAGTTTCCTTTTTGTCTGAAAACTAAAGGGCTGACAGGTTGAGTGTGTTTTTCCTTTTTATACACCAGTGTTCTGAGCATTTGTCATATGTTTTTAAGATTTTGTAAATAATTTTAGTGATTACTTGTACGACTTTGATTCCACCAAGCTTTTCTGATGGTGTTTTTTTTTTGTTTTTAACCATCTGGTCTCCATGAGTTCTGAAGCAGTTTTACCTTCAGGGTTTTCTTTTAACTGACATAAATGTTCCTGAAACTGTTCTAGTTTACAACTGCAGCCAATATAAGCTTAATAAACCAGTTAAACTCCTAAAATACAAATAATTTTTGTGTCAAACTAAAGTCAACTCATGGAAACAGATGTGTTTATCTCCACTTCATTCTGTCAACAGGTCTAACCTGGTTTAAAGGTTCTGTCTGGTGTTGTTAATGCATACTCACTTTATTCTGCTTCATTTTGTCAATAAACTCGTTAAAATCCTCAGATTGTTTCTGTGAAATGTTTTGTTTGACCGGACCTGTAAGTTCTGCACAGACTGAAGGCGAGCCAACACAGTACATTTTACAGTGTTAAACCAACACTTAAAGAGTTCAGTTTAACACTGTGTCTGAGGCTATTTGCTCCTTATCTGGTGTCAATTTAACTCTTTCCATAGTGTTACATTTTCAGAGTACAATTTAACTCTAAACCGTTAAAAATTAACACTGACCAACACTACAGTGTTGATAAAACTTAACACTGTACAGTGTTAATAAAACCCAACACTGTACAGTGTTAATAAAACAACAATGTACAGTGTTAATAAAACAACAATGTACAGTGTTAATAAAACTTAACAATGTATAGTGTTAATAAAATAACACTGTACAGTGTTAATAAAACAACACTGTACAGTGTTAATAAAACAACAATGTACAGTGTTAATAAAATAACACTGTACAGTGTTAATAAAACAACACTGTACAGTGTTAATAAAACCCAACACTGTACAGTGTTAATAAAACAACAATGTACAGTGTTAATAAAACAACACTGTACAGTGTTAATAAAACTTAACAATGTATAGTGTTAATAAAACAACACTGTACAGTGTTAATAAAACAACACTGTACAGTGTTAATAAAACAACAATGTACAGTGTTAATAAAATAACACTGTACAGTGTTAATAAAACAACACTGTACAGTGTTAATAAAACAACACTGTACAGTGTTAATAAAACAACAATGTACAGTGTTATTTTATTAACACTACAGTGTTAAGTTTTATTAACACTGTACAGTGTTAATAAAACCCAACAGTGTTAACACTATAGTTAAGATCAACTCATTTTAGTGTTGCATTAACATAATTGTTCCACATATGATTTATTGTATAAAAGTCTGGAGAAATGCATGTAAAACAGTCACTAATCCTATTTTTATTTTACAAAAAAGAGCCATAAGAATGATCACAAGAAAGTATTACTATCAGTCATCTAATATATTGTTTCATATTGAGACAAAGAAAACACGTTACTAACTAAAAACACGTTACTGATAGAAATAATTCCAACCAACAAGTAGAGCAGAGGGTGAAACAAACCCTCAGCTTCAGACCTGTAAATCAGTCAAACTCTTCCTGGTTTTTGAACCAATCAGGAGCTGATCTCAGCTCTTTGATGTGACTCGTTCACACATGTGTAATGTGACATTTTGTTTGTGTGTTCCTCTCAGGAGGGACATCTGTTCAACACGTCCAGGTTGTGTTCAGAGACCTGCTGACGTGTTTTTCACATGATGTCGCTGCAGCATCAGCTGATTCAAACCTTCAGTCTGACCTGACCTGTCGGAGATTTACTGTTTATGACTTTAAGATGGACCTCTGCACCATCTGGAGACCTCTATAATGTTGAGAAGAGCTGACCCTGCAGCGCAGAGCAGGTTCTGTCAGTCAAAAATAATTTATTTTAATTTATTTATCACTAAGTCAAAGGAGAATGTCTGCATGTAAACACAGCATTGCTGCAAAGGCTGACAACTCAATCTGTAGAGAATAATCTGATGTTTCTGTAGATTGTTTTAATCAAAATTCAAATAATATTGTTTCAATAAACAAAAACCAGAGTTTTCTTTGATGTCACTTCCTGTTTCACTTTGGCTGATCCAAGTTCAAAAGAAATATAAATAATAAAAATCTGCCAGTTATGAGATATAACAGGTAAACTTGTGTGTATTTGTATACATAGATAAAATAATCTCAAACACACAACATCCAGCCATCATTTGTCAATTTAAAGTCTTTTTTCAGAATTGTTCAAATTTTCTTAAGAAGAGAAGAAGAATTCTGTCAGGTTAGTGTTAGGATTCATTCTGGACTTTACTGTTTGACTCATCAGCGCCTCTAGTGTTTGAAGATGGAACTGCATCCACCATCATCACTGCCAGGTAAAGGACAGATGAGTGACAGGACAGGGGCACTTCAGGGGGCCAATCAGACTACAGCTGGGGTCAGTGCTCCCTGTGGCCCTCTGTCTGTCCTGTCCCACTCTGAGGACCACCTCCTTGTCACAGGGGGGCTCCTCTCTGCAGGATCCTGATGTTTGGAGCTGGAAGCAGCAAGACCCCGGTTCTGCTCAGGCAGGAGGTTGATTCTGCTCCTCTGAGAGCTGTGATGGAGGAGGAGCTTCTGATTGGCTGTGAGGAGTTCTCAATTAAAGAAAACATAAAAATACTGTTTGTTTTTGGTGGCTGGACCGACAGTTTTAATATTTATAACAAATTCAAAGTAGGACCAAAGTGCTGCACAGAACTCCTCTTAGATCTGCAGAAAAACATCCAAACATTATAAAATACTAATTATTAATCTGTGTGAACCAGAAGATTGTGTTTAATCTACAAGCTGTAAAGGATGTAAAATTAAATGTTAAAGATTTTCACCAACATAAGTTTCATTATTTAGCTCATTGTTCTTACATTCAGCTAATTTTTTTAATAAATGTTCAATTTAAATGTTAAAATATATTAAATCCCAAACCTAAATGTTAAAGTTAAAGCTTAAATGTTGAAGTTCACATTTAGGTATTTTAAAATGGAACTTGTTATTGATGCTCGGCTCATGTTATGATGTCATCATCCTGAGACAACAGCTGCTAGCTCCGATGCAAAATTAAAACAAATATTTTGGCAACAAGAAAAAAACAAAATAAGGTTTTGTTACAGACAAACTCATTGTTGTGCAGCCTTTGCTTTTGACAGAGAACAATAAAGATCTGCTAAATAATGTAATATAATATAATATGTTCAAGTACTTGTCCAATCCTGGAACAGTGATGTCATTATGTATATTTACGTTT
>JARVGW010214704.1:0-2500 GCA_031762495.1 Anablepsoides rubrolineatus | reverse complement strand
TAATTCTGATTTATTTATTAACTGACAAAACTGAAATCCTGAAAGGTTTTCTAGAAATCAGAGCAGAAATGTAACCATCTTTGACCCTCCTAGACTCAGGAACAGGTTTTAAACTGGTCCTCAACCCTCCTAGACTGAGGATCAGGCATTAGACCGGATCTGTCCTTGACTCCTTCAGACTTGGTGACAGAAACTTCAGCTACAGCAAAGATCATGGTGGTTTGGGGATCTTGGGGAGTCGAGACCTCAGGACAGGGAGTCAAGACTTGGGGATCTTTGGGAGTTGAGACCTCGGGAAGGGGAGTTGAGATTTGGGGATCTTTGGGAGTCAAGATCTCAGGACAGGGAGTCAAGACTTGGGGATCTTGGGGAGTGGAGATTTGTAACATCATGTCTCTGTCTTTCACAGCTCGGGGGGTCCTTCCTGTTGGGGTTCGGTGTTTGGGTGTTGGTGGACCCAATGGGCTTCAGGGACATTGTGGCGGTCAACCCCCTGCTGTTCACGGGGGTCTACGTGATCCTGGCCATGGGGGCCATGCTGTTCCTGCTGGGCTTCCTGGGCTGCTGTGGAGCCATTCGAGAGAACAAATGTCTGCTGCTGTTTGTGAGTCAGACCTCATCGTGGTCCTTCTGGTCCTGTCCTCATTTCTTTATTTTATCAATATCTAATATGTTGAGTATCTTTTCAAGTATTCTTGATCAACAGAGTTTATTTTTGAACTGTGAATGCTGCAGGATGTGTAATATTTAAAATCATAAAACATGTTCATTTTTGAATAATTTCTGTCAGAATCAGACATGAGATCAGTAAAAACTGACCTGTCTGTAGCTACAGTCACACTGCAGGTAAATATGACCTATATCTGATTCTTTATGACAGTCTGAATGAGACAAATCTGATTTTTTCTATTTAATTTATTTGAATTTAATTTGGTTTATATAGCACCAGCCCATGGTGGACCATGGGCTGGTGCACACCTGGGCCAGTTGTGAAACAGTGCCATCAGTGCCATCAGTTCCATCAGTGCCATCAGTTCCATCAGTGCCAGCTGTGCCAGCTGTGTGGGATTTGTTGTTATTTTTAAGCCTAAATGAAATGAAAACTGAGCTTTTATTTGGCTAACTATTAGCCTAGCCTGGATGAAGACTTGTGCACTCTGCTGCAGAGCTGATGTGACAGCTGAGACAGAACATGACTCATCAAATGAACAGAACAGTTTGTTCAGATGATTTCTCTGCTCTCAGTTCTTCATGTTGATCCTCTTCATCTTCCTGGCGGAGCTGGCAGCTGCCATCCTGGCCTTCCTCTTCAGGGAGCACGTGAGTACCACACCTGGATCAGGCCTCTTTCTTTACCTGAAACAGAGAACAAATAACCCCAATTTTAATTTGGTCATGATCACATCTCAGTAATTATTTTAAAGATAAACTCAGCAGCTGCTGGGTTTTAGAGATTTACAGGATTCTGGACTTTATTAGAATAAATTAGAATATATTTATCTACAGTTTTTAATTTGGTTTTATAGAGTGAATTTAGATCTTCTTTTGTTATCCAGTTTTATCTGATTTTGGATGTAATTTCACACCAACATGTTGCTCTGTGTGTTTGTGTGTCGCCTCAGTTAACCAGAGAATATTTCAGCAGAGAGCTGAGGCGTCACTATCAAGGCCGGAACAACACTGACGTCTTTACGTCCACATGGAACGTCATCATGACCACGGTGAGCTCCTCCCACCTCACCTGTACCGCAGTCACAGGGTTATTATAGTTCACTAAAACTAACTAAATAACCAAATCTGAAAAAAAAAACATTTTAGTTACTAAAATAAATAAAAACTGTAAAAAAATTAAAAAATGATAACTAACTAAAACTGTATAATCTTTTTACAAAACTAACTAAAACTAAGCATTAAAAATGCAATAATAACTAATAAAAACTAAACTAAACTAAAACTAAGCATTAAAAATGCAATAATAACTAATAAAAACGATCAAATCCACTGTAAAAACTAATTAAAACTAACTAAATTAAAAGAAAAAAGTCACAACAAAATAAAACTGAACTATAAGAAAAATCCTGAACAATTCTAACCTTGAGTCTTCATCCTGGCGTTCTCTCCACAGTTTGACTGCTGCGGTGTGAGTGGACCTGAGGACTTTGAGGAGAGTCTCTTCAGGCTCCTGAACCCGACTAAGATGGTTCCTGAGTCCTGCTGCCAGAGGACCGGGTACCTTGGAGAGGTGGAGCAGTGTGTGAGTGGCAGCGTGGCCTTCAGACACAACAAGGTTTGTTTGCTTCACTTTAGATTAGTTTGTGATGAAGAATAATGTGATCAATAAAAACAATCAGGTCCATTAAACAAGGTCTGGACCTTATTTAATGGACCTTAATTAATTATATAATCTAATAATTACCAACTACTCTGTATAATCTAATAATTACCAACTACTCTGTATAATCTAATAATTACCAACTACTCTGTATAATCTAATAATTAC
>JARVGW010214701.1:0-14764 GCA_031762495.1 Anablepsoides rubrolineatus | reverse complement strand
GCGTCAGCGAACTACAGAAAGGTAATCATCAGTTTGTGATCAGAGATTTCTCTCGTCCTATGTAGGGAAAGTTGTGGAGACGGATCAGGGTCACTATAAAACTGGGGGGGACATGTCCCCCCCGTCCCCAGTGCTAACTGCGCCCATGGGGTATGCGGAGGAATGTCAAAAGCAGAATTTCCTGGAGCCGTGAGGTGGTCAAACCTGGTTCGTCTTCCCCTGTGTTTGTTTATTCGTTTTCTTCTGTGCTGCGTGCCAGACTGCAGTGTGTGTTTATATGTGTTTGTGTGTGTGCTCTCACCTAGAGTGGAAAAATGCTTTGAAAATGGTCTGAATTGTTTTTTTTAACTCAGTAAATGATACTTTTAGTGGGAATAGCAACAGAAGTTTTATCAGAAATGAGCAAAGCTGATAAACAGTTCATTTCCTATATATATATATATTTTTTTTTTTGTACTGTAAAACCTGTATATCTGTGTGGCCACAACTGTCTCTTTATTGTTTTTTTTTTGTTTTCGTCCTGTTCATATCATGGAGTGTGTCATGACATTGAATTTTACAAGGGGGGTGCAATTAATAATATGAGAACTCTGACAAAGACATTGACTTTCCTGACTGACTTTAACTTTAAGTTTTTTCTTTCATGATTTTGGGTCTGCATTTTACATAAAACAGCTGATTGTGCCTAGTTAAAGGTTGAGTTTTTTTCTGTTAACTCTGCCATTCTGTTTCTGTGTCTCAGTTGAAGCTGAGTTATATTTTGAGGTTTTCTCCATCAGCTGGATGGACTTTGTTGATGGTATGTAAAGAGTTACATTAATTTCATTGTCAGCTAAAACTTTAGCATTTTTTTTTTACTTTTCTTCAGCTGTTTAAATCCTTATGGTTCTAATTATTCACATATTTCGTTAAAACTACACAGTTGGAAGACCATCTTCTGCTGTTCACACATGTTTTGGAAACATCTTATCTGCCTTGGATTTTGATTTGGTTTTCACACTCTGTGCGCTCCTGTCACCTTGGCTGCTGAGTAATTTCTCCCACAACTGAATTTGGGAACAAAACAAACCTTTGCTCTTTAATTTTCTAATCTTGTATCAGCCATTTGGAAACATTTAATTATTTTAGTTATTGTTATTTTATTAGCTATAATGACGCTGAGCAAGAGAAGCATTTTGGTTGCAATATGGAAAAAAGTGTAAATAAATCTGCTCAAGATTACTTTCAGAAATTGAGTAACTTTTTTTATTGTCTTTGTTTTTAATATTGTTATTGTCTTTGTCTTTTTGGATTTTTTCTTTAGATATGGTTAGGGTTAGGGTCTTTAGGTTATTCATTTTTATTTATTTATTGTTTTTATTTTATTTTTATTTAAACATTGTTTAAATGGCTCAAACCAAAATAATAGTTTGTCCTGGTGGCTAACTAAGATAGATTAGCAGATACCTTCCACCTATTGTAAAAAAAAAAAACGGAATGATGTTTATTTATTTTTATTTGGTTTTTTTTTTACTTTTTTTAAATTTCATTTTGTTTATTTTATTTTACTTTATTTTATTGTTTTTATTTTAGAAGTCCCCAAAACCTTAACTTAATTTTTTTGAGACAATAATTTAATTTTGCTTTCTTTTGGTCAACAGTTGTGTCTGGTTGTTTGTAACATTTTAATTCTTGCTAATACAGCTCCCTGGCTGGAAAAAAGGGGGTGGTGAAACTACATTTCAGCCTTCCAACTGCCTGCTCATTTGGTATTTTGTCTTTTGTGGCTTTGTTTTAATTTAATTTTACTTTAATTTACTTTAAATTTATTTTGTTTCCATCATTTTATTTTGCCTTATTGCCATATTTTATTTTCTTTTTTGCAACTTGTTTTTTTTTGGTTCATTTTATTTTGTACAATTTTATTTAATTTAATTTGTTGTTTTTCTATCCATCATGGGTCAACAAATCTGGTATGAAAAAAAAAACTGTTCTACATAACGGAGTTTCTGTAAAGCTTTTATTTTTTGTTTCTGTTTACTTTAACTCCATTTTCCTATTTAAGGTGCAGTTTTAAAAATTTATTACAATTTGGAGAGATAAGGTATGTTCAAAATAAACATATTTTAAGAAGCACTTACATGTATCTAAAACTGTTGCTAATTTTCTCTTTTGTCTGGTTTTGAATCCTCAGGGCAAGTGTCAGTTCAGGATTTCCTAAAGGTCATTACCTCAGAGTCTTTCTCTCACTTGCCAACGACCCGGACCCGCTGCACCCCCTGCACAACACAATTTCAAACACTGGTACCCTGACAGACTCGGGGCACAAAGGTTGGTGCGTTAAGACCTGCAGGACTGTTGACAGTTACTGCAAAAGTCTGAAGAAGGGAGGCGGTCATGTTGCCTCTATCCTGGTCCGATCTGTCCTATCTGTCCAGTTCTGTTCTGAAGTCTGCGAAAAATGCTTAACCTGTTGCAGAATTGTGTGAGCTGTTCACACTCTTTATCTGCTGAGAACAAGTTCAGGTTTTCAGCGGTCTCTCGTGGGGGCGTGGCCTAAACTGGACTCTTGGGTGCAGTGGGCAAAGCTCTGGTTGACATCAGAGTGAGACGACATGCAGTGAAGAGATACATCTGACCTGAACAGATTTCCCAGAGTGACCCTTTTCCCTGGTGTGATGTCAAGGTCAAGGGCATAACTTTAGGTCTAACATTGGGGGGGGGGGGGGGTATGCTCTCTGCTTATTTATTGAATAATTTACTTTTGTAAAACGATTCAGGATATTTTAGGGTTAAAATTAATTGTAACGCTTTTACTGTGATTTACTTAACTTTCCTGTTTTCTTTGTATTTACTCTGCACCTTTTCTGTTCCACATCAATTAAAAAATTAAGAAAAGAGTTACTATGTTTCTGCATTTTCCCCCCAGCAGTAACACATACTCTACATTTTTAAAATGTAATATACAACATACCTAAATTTCCCAATTTTCCAGGAGTGTGTTTACCTGGTTCACTACAGTTTAACTAGGAAAAAATACAACACGTTTCAACACATAAAGTCATGACAAGAGCAATAACAAGAGCAGACTAAAACCCTGTATGTCTTCAATTAGCAATTATGCTTTAATGTACATAATGTGCAATTTTAAATCAGGTTAAAGTTACCTAAAACAACAAAAGAGTTACAGCTGTGTATTTAACCAATTAATTTCAACTGTGTTAAAGCACTTGCAAGACTATGGCAATTTTAAATCATTTGATTTTGTGAGTGCAGTAATTATCTATGAAAGAAAGTCAAAAACACAAAAGAATAATTATTTTCACCACTGTATTGACACCAATAAACTATAAACAGCAAAGGTCTTATGCACAAGTTGTGACACAACATTCTACATCAAAGAATACAGTTTGGCAAACTGAAGTGCACATCACACCTCGACTCTGAACAAACAAAACCATGTAAAACTGCTTATCCCTGGTATCAGCGTATAGCTGTTGTGGAACATTCAAATAAAAGCACCAAACATCTGTTTGTGTCTTGGTGTCAAAACATATAAACAGTGTACACGCTGACTTCTGATTTAAGTGCACTTTACACCTTGACTCTGAACAAAGAAAAGTATATAAATATTGCTTATCTTTGTACCATTTATTAAGGTATCAGCCTATACCTGTTTTTGGACATTCAAACAAAAGCACCAAATACCTGTTTGCGTCTTGTTGTCAAAAAAATAAACTGTGTGCACACTGATTTCTTTGTCAAGCTGTCCAATTTGTCCTGATGGATGTGACATATTGCAACATTGTTCAGCCTCTGCTGTGTCATACTTGGGCGAAACCAAGTCTTTAATCGTCTAAGAGCACTAAAACTCCTCTCTGCTTCAGAGGAAGAGACTGGTACCACAAGGAGTAACCTCACCAAAGTTTCAACTTCAGTGAATAAGCCTTGCAGCTCTGTTGGCAAACCTTTGAGAATGTTTGTAGCCTCCACACAGGAACTGTACATGTAGTTATGTTTGAACATAGGTAGCTGGATTTCCAGAAGCTGGGCATTCATTTCTGGGTAGTCATGAACCACTGGGTCAATATTTCCAGAAAGCAAGGTGTTCTCCAGCTTCTGCAAGTGTCATCACTTATCATAATAATATGATATTATGAGCGCACGCCCCCCTGGCGGTTTATATAAGCTGCCGCCACCTTTTTGTCTGTGTGGATCAGAACATGCTGATCCTGAAGCAGTGGAGCAAAGTGTTGAATCACCTTCCACACTGTGAGGAGCTCCAGAACATTTATGTTGAGAGACATGTGGGCTGGCCACTGTCCTCCCAGGTGGTGAGAGGGAGAACAGAAAAATACCCCCCTGCTGGAAACTTTCTGTGAACTGTGTGTGAACAGTGTCAAGTACCTTAAAAAACTCAACTCTGTAGTGTTCCATAGGGGTTTTAGGACTGAAACTACTTGAGCCTCCACTGAAGCATTTGGGTGGTTGTCGAACTCATGGCATTTTTATAGGTTCCAAGTCCAAAGACTTCACAGTTGTAAATGCCTTCTCAAAAAGGCCTTTGAAGACCTCATCACTTCGCTTGCCATTGAGAGTTGACTGAACCTTACAAACAGCACCCTGCATACCAGAAACAGTTTGTGTCCTTCTCTGAAGAGAACTGTTGAGGCACTCTAGCTCTCCAATAATTGCTTCTGCCATCACAAGGCCAAGTAAAATACTGCCTCTCATAAACTGCTGTAACAGACCATTTGCAGTGGTTGCAGTGGGAGAGTTACCTCCTGCCATTTCTTCTAAGGCAGTGAGGATAGAGTCATACTGGGTTAGAACAGAGCGTATGGCACTGTGTCTTACAGTCCACCTAGTTGCACACAGTGGTTTCAGGGCAATAGCAGTTGCATAGTCAGATATTGCTATCTGATGAAACGTTGGTTACGTACTGTAACCCCAGATTCTATGAGTGTAGGCGTAGCCCTTTAAAGCTGTCACTAGTGGGTTTATCCCTCGCGCGCATGCGCAGCACTGAAGACTTGTAGTCCACGCCCACCTGCTGTGTGGGGCCGCCTCGGTCCGTATAAATAGCGCTCTGACCAAGGCTTGGCTCCCTAAAAGCTTTTTCTTCAGCTATGGGAGCCAGTGAGGCCCGGATCTTAAAGGGCTACACCTATATTCATATAATCTGGGGTTACAGTACGTAACCAACGTTCTATTTCGTATAGGCTCCGCCCTTTAAGGCTGTCGCTAGTGGGGTAAAGGTGGAGCTGGATGTAGTCTATGCCTCACTGGATCTGTCCGGTACCACAGTTACATAAACACCTGCTCATCTTCTAACAATTCAGATTCCACTTTCAATTCATGCGTAATTACGCATAATCTGTGCGTCAGGAGCATGTTGAACACAGAGAGTTTTCGTTGTCAACTTGAAGGATGAAAACAGTTAATCTCCGTAATGATCAGTCAGGATGGAGAAATCACTGAAAACGTCCACATCACTCTGACAAAACTCTGAGAACAGAGTGGGTCAGAAAGAAACTGGAAACATCACGCAGATAAAAGCGAATAAACGGACGCAGCGTAGCAGAGCTTCCGTCCCTTTGGATTTGAAGGCAGGATGGAGCCACAGACAGAGCTGATAAATCCCACACTCTCCTCGCTGATGTCAGCGCTAACAGCAGAGCTGCTTTAAGTAATAGAAACTTAAGTGAGATCTGATCTAAAGGTTCAAATGGAGCTTTAGTCAGTGCACGTAAAACCAGTGCTACATCCCATTGAGGAACTAATATGCGTGACACGGGTCTGTGTCTGCGCACACCTTTCAGGAAGCGTTTCATCAGTGGGTGATTAAACGTCGTTCTGTCACCGTAGCCTTCATGACAGGAGGAAATGGATGCTGCATATGTTGTGCTAAAAGCCAATTTCCTGTCCATCAGCAGCTGGAGGAAAGATAAAATGTAAGGCAGGGGAGACGAGATGGGGTCCACGCCTTTCCCATCCCACCAGCGCTGAAAAGCTGTCCATTTGGATGTGTACGACGCTGTTGTCGAGGCAGCGCATGCACTCTGAATGGTGCGCACCACATCCTCAGAGAGGCCCAGCCTCTCTAAGCGCTACCGTTTAGCGGCCAGGCCCAGAGGCGCTGGCTGATCACCGGGAAGTTCCTGATCACTCCTCCTGCCTGCATGAGAGCATCCTCCCGCAACTGCCACGGGCTGTCTGACAGCATCTGCTGCAGGCCTGGGAACCATGATGCACCTGTGCGCTCTGGAGCCACCAGAATCACTCTCAGCTGTTCCTCCCGCACCCGGTCCAAGAGGTGCGGTATCAGCGGAACTGGGAGGAATGTGTAGAGCTGTTTTCCAGGCCACGGTCGGTGAGCGAACACGTCCACTCCCATTTGGGTTCGTCTCGTGGACTCAGGGAGAACCAAAGTTCACACTGAGCGTTCTCTCGTGAGGCGAACAGATCCACCTCTGCTCTGCCAAACTTGGTCCAGATCTGAAGGATGAGGTCCGGATGGGTACTTCAGTCCCCGTCCTGAGGACATGATGTCCGCTCCTCTGTTCAGAATGCCGGGGATGTACACCACTCTGATGGAGCGTAAATGTGTGCATGCCCACATTTGGACAGCAGCTGTCTGGCTGTGTCCAACAGCTGCGCTGAGCGCACGCCCCCCTGGCGGTTTATATAAGCTGCCGCCACCTTTTTGTCTGTGTGGATCAGAACATGCTGATCCTGAAGCAGTGGAGCAAAGTGTTGAATCACCTTCCACACTGTGAGGAGCTCCAGAACATTTATGTTGAGAGACATGTGGGCTGGCCACTGTCCTCCCAGGTGGTGAGAGGGATGCGTTGCTGAACACAGAGATGTGGGACGTCACTCTGCTCATGGGAACCCCTTCTGATAAAATGTGGGGATTTCCCCAGTGATTCAGATCCGCCCCCACCGAGAGAGGAAGTAAAACCATCCGCCGCTTGTGGCGCACAGGATCGATCCGCAGGCGGTTGAACCATCTCTGCAGAAGCCTCATATGAAGCAAGCCCAGTGGAACCACCGGATGAGCTGCTGACATCATGCCCAACAGGCACATAATTGTTAAAACTGTCACTGAGCTGGGTGGTTTGACACGTTTCAGCAGAGCCGTCAACGCGTCTTTCCTCTGTTGTGACAGCTGCGCTCTCATAGTGGTTGAGTTTAGCTCCACTCCCAGATAAATGATGATCTGGGATAAAACTACTACGCTCTTCTCCCAGTTTATGGAGAAGCCCAGGCTGGACAAATGCGTTGCTAGAGTTTTCATTTGCCCTTCCGCCTCCTCTCTGGATCGAGCCAGCAGAAGCAGGTCGTCTAGATAAAATAGGATTCTCATCCCGGCCGTGCGTAATGGCTGCAGGGCCATCTCCACATTCCATTTGGAGAACGTGCGGGGTGCCAGTGAGTACCCGAACGGCAGTCGGTTGTACTGATACTGGACTTCCTGGAACGAGAAAGACAGAAACTTCCTGTGTTTGGGGATGATGGGGATGTGAAAATAACCATCCTTTAAATCTATGGAGGTGGACCAGTCATTCTGGTGAACACATTCCAACACCTGTTTGATTGTTAGCATGTGGAACGGTCTCTCCACGATGGATTTGTTGAATACTGACAAATCCAGAATGGGTCTCATCCCGCCTGACTTTTTTGGTACCAGGAAATACAAACCCATCTTCTCCTTTCTGCTGGGAACCCTGTGTGGCAATGTTGAATTTTAAATTTTAGCAACTTGACAACGCCACTTGGGAATCTCAACCAACAAGTCCAGCAAAGATGCAGGTTCAGAATATCACCAGGACAACAGACAATTTCACAAAATAAACACTTTATTACGTTAATAAGACAATTACATTAAAACCACTGCAGGTGATAGGTCGCTTAATCCCTGAGAGGGGGAAAATGAGCATGCGACTAAGTCACCCTTCTGTTAAAAGAATAAAAAAATAATAATAATAATAAATAAATAATAATAAAAAAGAACCTGAAATGTTAAATAAAATAAAACAAACAAATTAATAATGAAACAATAAAAAGAAAACAACTTGTTAAATCAATAATACCCCACCAACACAAGTAAATCAAATCAAACAATAAATTATAAAATAAAATGGTAAAAGCTCAGTCACTCTGTTAACTCAGGAGTGAACCGGATACTTTTCAGTTCTTTAACTTGTCAAACCAACAGTGATATTGGCGAAAAGGCTGGTCACTTCACTCAATCTGAGCAGGAGCCAACCAGACAAGACAGCAGAGCGTCCCAGTGTATCAGAACGTCCCAGTGTATCAGAACGTCACTGTGCGTCAAACGTTTACGCACGGCGCGGCGATACACAGCATGTACCTACAAAACAAATTATATCAGTGCTAGATTCGAACAAGAAAAAACACACCAATATATAAAGACAGCAGGCATCTTACCAGGAAATAGAAACGCAGCCTCCAGGGGAGAGAGCAGATCAGGAGGACAACAGCAGAAGGAAGCTGTGCGCCACAAACAATCCTGACTGCAGCTGGTAACGCCAATAAAGCAGCAGTGCTACTGAACACCCAAAAACCACAAAGCCCTGACTGCCAATAAATTGAAAAATAGCACTTACAGTTCCTGAGGAGCAGATCCTACTGAAAACCAGCCAGACAAACAGCTGGCAGAACAAAGTTTTTACACACACAAGCTACAACCTGCCTAAATAGAAAGCAGCCTGCCACGCCCCTCAATCAGTGCGCAGCACTGAGCAACACCTGGTATCCTAAGTGATAAAAGCAACACACACCACCTCACCACACCTGGAAATAACATTTTTTGTCAGGAGTTCCTGCAGCTCAGAATGGAGAGCCAGAGTCTGCTGTGGAGACGACAAGATGGTCTCCAGGACTCAGCTGAACCTCTGGGGTGCTGCTGCAAACTGCAGCGTGTACCCCCTGCTGATCAGGCGGTCCATCCACCTGTCCATGACGCATAAGGGCCGCCACTCTGAGGAGCGCTCTGAGAGAGGGCGAGCATGTATCCTCTGATCCGTGGTTGTCATAGCGACGAACCAAACTGGGGCCCCTGCCACCGTCACCCGAGTTTTCTCCTGGGTGACCCATGGGGGCCCGGATCGAAAGGGCTGTGTTTCATCACACAGACTCGCAGCCGGACTTAACCAGGGAGACCGTGTGCACCGGTTGGATGCCTCTGTGACACAACACTTAGAAGCGGGCTTGCGCTGCGCGTCCACTGTTTCCGCCACCGACAGGATGCTGTCGTGGGTTCGTATTTGGAAAGGAAGGCAGTGTTGTGCTGACTGGGAACTGTGAGATCATGGCGTCTTTTAAACGATTGTTTATCAACCTTCTCCCTCTGTGTGGAGGATGTGTGAAGCAGGACAGCAGAGCCATGTGATCTGGCTGTAGTTTGAACATCTGAGAGGAATTCGCTCTTTAGGAAATGTTTTTGTTTTATTTCAAAACATTTGTTTACATCAAAACACACATCCTTCCCCCCCCCCCCACCAGTCATTTGTCCTTTTGCCGCACCCCCTGTGGTGGGTTGGTCCAGGACAAAATGCTGCTGTCTTGGTCAGGGCCAGCGGTGGCTGGGGGGCCCGTGACGCTGTGGCAGCCGCCGTGGAGCGTCTTTGCTGCTGCCGTCTGTCTTGGCGCTCCCTGCAGTGACCAGCGACGTGGGAGGTGTGGGAACCGAGACGACGGGATTCTCCGCTTCGCTCCACCTGGTCCAGCGTGTCGGAGGAGAGCTGCAACTGCTCCAGCGTGGACCGGAACTGCAGCCCAAACAGCCCATCTGGAGAGATGGCACCTTCCAGCAATTCCTTTTTCATGTCCTCCGTGAGCGAGGACGGCAGGCAGAGCCACATTTAGCGGTGGAACAGAGTCTGCCAGGCGGTGACGTGGGCAGAGCAGACCGCTGATGCCGCCCAGAGATTGAGGATGGTGTCTGCAAAATTGCAGAAATCCTCTGAATCCTCTGGCGGGAGCTCCATCACTTTAGCCTTTTTGGAGATGGCATAAGCCATAAAGGCGATGTTATTAGTCGCCACTGCAACCTGAACAGCACACTGGTGGGACCGATCGGTGAGTCTCGCTGTGATCTGGTCTTGGGGTGATGGGGGCACAGGCCGCCGTCCGACGTGCTGGGCCGACCTCACACCAAACACAGCGGTCAGGCTGGGCTCCAGTGGCGGGACGGGTGGAAAACCCAGGTCGGACAGATTCTCCATCTTTGTGATGGGCGAAAAGGGGGAGACAGGTACTTTCTGCAGAAGCGGTTCCACTGCTGCTCCAGACAGGTTCGTTGTCACCGCCAGGAAGCGGGGTCAAACCGGATTGCACCGGCTGAAGTGCGTCAAAGCAAAGCAGAGCGCCCATCAACGGCAGCAAGGTTGTTGTCGACAGCAGAATGCTGTGAACCTGGGATGGCGGCACAGCCAACTCCAGCTCCTCTGCTTGGAGGAGGGGAGTAGAAGTGCTTGCTCCCGCGAAGTCAGAGGCTGACTTGTCCGAGTCCTGCCTCACGTCAAAAATGTCCAGCGCTTCCTCCAAGGGGTAGTGCTCCGCCAGGGAACAATCCTGGTCAGGTGCGGAAAAAATTGCCAGCCTGTGTTCTCTCTCCTGATGAGGAAGGCGCCTGCAGGCCGGGCAAGCGGCCTGAGGGGTCAAGGCTAGCTTGGCGTGGACCGGTCCTAGGCAGCCCTCGCAGATGGCGTGCATGTCGTACGACATGATGTAGCCGGTCTGGCAAACTGAGCACAACTGGATGGTGCTGGCGCTGGTCATTGTAGGAATGCTTCTTTAGCTCTCTGAACAAGTCTTCGATGCTGAAGAAAAAGAGGGAGCAGAGCCTCGGTCAGAGCGCTATTTATATGGACCGAGGCGGGCCCACACAGCAGGTGGGCGTGGACTACAAGTTTTCAGTGCTGCGCATGCGTGCGAGGGATAAACCCACCAGCGACAGCCTTAAAGGGCGGAGCCTATACAAAATAGAAGATCTGTTTGAATTTGCCAGACTGTCCACACATAACTCCCAACTGATGAACCCAGTCAAGGGCATCTCGTACAACTCTAGAAGCTAGGCATGCCTTCTGTGTGACCAAATTCACACAGTGTGCTCCACAGTGCACATACAGAGCTAGTGGCTGTTTCTCCCGAATAAGAGCCTGTGTTCCAGAATGTGTGCCAGACATATTTGAGGCACCATCGTAGGTCTGCCCGCACAGTGCTGACACTGGCAAGTTTAGTCTGCAAAGTTCATCTAATGCAACTTTTGCAAGATGCTGTCCTGTTGTTTCAGTGACAGAATACATCCCAATAAATTCCTCATGAGGATTCAGGTCATGATCTACAAAACGAAGACGTACAGATTCTTGCTCTTGACCCAATATGTCCTGTGTCCCATCAACTATTAAGACAAACTGTGTAACTGGGAGGCATCAAATAGTGTCAGCTATTCCTCTTACAGACTCGTTGCTCATTATGCCCAGAACTTCATTCTGAATGAGAGGGCTTGTGTAATCTTGCTTGTGCGTGTCTAACCATTTCTACAAAACAGGGTCATCTTCTGCCTTTTCTTTGAGATATTGAGATAGATTACTCTTCTCATCCACATGGCCTCAAAGAGCCAAGCCCTGCCTAGCTAAATATTTGATGGAGCCAATAATCTTTGACAATCCATACCTGGCTTCCTCCTGTTGTCTGGCAACAGCTGAAGAAAGCTGTGAAGCTACAGTGTTACCTTTGTGAGCATAGACATTCATTGCATGAATATGCAGCTGACATTTTGCATGTCCTGAGAACCTCGCAATTTAGCCTTTTTCCAGTTTCTAAATCCCACACTCAGGATCACACTTGCTTGCAAATGATGACTGATTCAGATATACTTTGGCACAGTGAAAACATATGACCCCTTGTAAAGTGGCACTGTAATGCAACCAAGAAAAAGTTGTGAACCATTTTTGTTGAAAAGACAACACACAACTGGCTTGCTTCTGCACTACTATGCACTTAGGATCAGGTTGTTCAGGCTTTGTACAGGTGGTGATGTCCAAGACAGTCCTTCTTTGTCAATGTTCTCTGTGTTCAACTGGTCACTTACATGTGGCTCAACTCCCTGTAATAATGTTAAGTAAACTTGTCATTCCCCGAAATAACAGTCTATGAAATGAATGTATTGTACATATAAATATTTTTCACATAGTTAAATAACTAAATCTAAAAATCAATATTTTCATAGCATTACCACCTGTTCATTTTCCTGACATCTGCCCTCATCTGTCCCTCTGTGAGGAAATCACACAAATAAGTACAAATCAGTTTGGTTTTTTACAGTCTGTGTTTACATTCAGAACTCATTTTTAGGTCTGTTACCTGGTCACCTGTGTTTCCTGTGCTGTCTTTCCCTGCCCTCTCTCTCCTTTCCTTTGGTCACCTGACCCTGGATTGCCAAAGTTTTCATCTGTCTTCTGAACTTCTGCACTTTCTCTGTTGTCTCCTTCTTGCTCCCTCTCACCACCTCAGTCACCTTTTCCACCATCACTTTCTTCAACCTGATATAAAAACATCTCAGTTGATGTTTAAATGTCTCACCAAAAATTTGGTAACCATTGTGTAAGAACACTGGGTTACATCACAAGTTTATTTATATGCACCGCTGTACCAAACTGTGCCTAATGCCTAATTCTCATAGTTTATCATTCGATTCTGCTGGGACCCAGCTTGTGTGTGTAAACTAGTTGTGTTTGAATAAGTTTGTCAATATTCACCAGTACCAGCACATTGGGAGATTTTTCCACCATGCAGGATTTTTTATTTTCTTTTAAGGGGTCAGGATATGTTCACACTCGATAAAAAGGTAAAAACGCGTGTGCTCGCTCTGGCCTGTCATGGTGTGCTGGAAATGCCAAACCCCTATTTTATTTTATTTTTTTAAACACTGCCGGTGCCACGTAATTAATTTTAACAGATCGATAAGCTCCAGCCTTAACTGGTAACGTTGACAAGCCAGGACATGATTAGGAAAGAAAGAGGTCTTTTCTGTCTCCTGTCAGACTCAGCGCGGGGGCTCTTACTGCACAGGAGGACTCCAGCGCTGATGCAACCCGCATGCGCAGAGAAAGACGTGAGGCCCCATTCAGCATGATTACAGACTTAGCTTATGCTACTTCTTGTAAACGCATGTCGACTTTGAAGTTGCTGTGCTGTCACAGCAGATTAAATAGTCATCTGACATGCTTGTTTAGTTCAGTGTTCATATATGAACCTGTCTCACATGCTCTGGGTTAGCACTTTATTTTGGGAACGAAGCTACGTGGTAAAACTAAAGTATCGATCGAGTAACTTTCAGATCGATACGATCTGCGACCAACCCATGTTACTAATATTTTTTGTGGATTATCAGACGTGCAGGACATGAATAATTAGACTCTGCTTTGTAGCTGAAGATGTGTGGAGTTGCAATATTTTAACAGCATGACTCAAGGTTAGTGCATCAGTCGCTACTTAGCTATGGAAACTAAATAGAAATAGTACACAACATGCGCCACCAAACTAAGGAACAAAATAAGGAATAAACCATATGGCAGGACCTTTTGAGCAATAATTATTATAGGAAACTGAACATATCCATGCATTTTTGGTCACAAAAATGTAAAACAAAGTAGATCATAAGAAAAATTCTAAAGGAAATAAATATTGAGTAAGAGGAACACACCAAAAATATTACATAGGCCTCAAGGAGAGAACAAACATGGCAGAAATAATGAATAATAAATAACCCCAAAGAAACAATCAAACCAGTAGACAAAAAATAAAACAAGAATTGTTTATAACAGTGAAAGCTCAAATTCAAGGTACTGTCATTAGATCAACTAATGACTAACTAAATAAAAAGGGACTAATCATTTCTTGATGTTTTTAACTGAAGTCAATTAATATTATTTTTTTATGTTACTTTTTTGTAACCCCATTAACACCATGAGACTTGAAGATATTAAAAGTGGCTCCACAACCCCCTAAATTTGACTGGATTTTATTTTGAAATAGCTTTACTTCTTTGACCTTTATAATTTCTATACAATAAAACTATTGATCAATATTCAGAGCTATATATTATCTATGTTTATGTCCCATAAAATCATTGAGATGAGTACTGGTACTTATTTTTTTCTACCTAAAGCACTGAATACAAGTGTTAAATTCAGTTTTTAAACAACAAATTTTATATTATTTTAAAAAAATTTGTTTAAGCACTGAATTTTAATAATTCTATTGGATTTTGTGTAATTTATCTTATTTCTAGATTAAATTACATAAAATCCAACTTTTAGGAAAATGACATTACAATTTGAAGTAGTTTTTTTTCATGTATTTAGCAGAGTAAAGAGTTTTGTACGGAGCCCGCCAGGGGTCGGTGTGAGAAAAAAAAAAACAGCCCCCGGAAATCCGTGCGCTCAGTTTAATAATTTGTTTTCACGGTTTAGTAATCCGTTCTCACGGTTTAGTAATTCGTGCGCACGGAATACTAATCCGTGCCCTCAGTTTTTGCAATCCGTGTGCACAGATTACTAAATCGTGAGCTCAGTTTCTGGAATCCGTGCGCATGGATTACTACTTATTACGGTAACCACGGGTGGTTGTGGGAAATTAAGTCGTTCATCAGCTCAAAGTGCTTAAGGAGCGGTTTTTTTGTTCACTAAAGTCAAAGTTCTGCACAGAAAATGTTGTAATTTGAGTATGTTGTACAGTTTAAGCCCCTCTA
>JARVGW010214653.1:0-14782 GCA_031762495.1 Anablepsoides rubrolineatus | reverse complement strand
CTGTGGATCACCGAGGGGAGACGTGCTGCTGCAGAGCTACACCGTGTGGGTCAGAAACCAGCTAGAACCAGCAAAAAGCTTTGCACAGTTTTTGCCAAACAAACCATGTAACTTGAGTGATGCTGTTGGAGGTGTCTAATTTTAGTTAAATGTTTGAATTAAGGGCTATATCATGCAAAATTAGGAGTCGACAGACATCGGCTGGCCGATATTTGCATTTTTTCCTTGTATCGGTATCGGCTGATATGTTCATCCATTCTTTGGGTCACGTCCCTACATAAACTGCGAACCTCTTTCATTATGTTTTTATGATCGTTGAAAACCCAAATTCTAATCAAGATCAAAATCCGATTAATCGCCCAGCCCTACCACAAATTACATTTTAGACTTCTAAACATTTACAAGATGTAAGACCATTTAGCAGTTATGAGGACTAGCGGAGCCTAAAGCCAGGTTCACACCAAACGCAATTTGAGCAGCAAAAACGAGCCCAACGCCTCACGTTGGACGCGCTACGTTCAGACCGGGACAGAGACTAGACCCGTCTGAAGAGGGAGGAGCGTCTTGGTTTTTAATGGCGGATGAAATAAAGAAAATGGCTTTGCTTTATTTACTGAGAACAAGCGAACGTTGCGCACACCAGATAATTTAGAGGCAGTTTGTTCAGTGAGTTTCACTCCAGGAGCTGCGAGCTGACAAACTATTTTTTGTCCCGAGCCCAGTTTAACGAGCTGCTGACCCACATCAGTGCTGATATCTCCTGCCAGAACACCAACTACACAAGGTCGATTTTAGCTACAGAGCTCCTGTCCGTCTGTTTCAGGTTAGTGGACAACATTCAGGAAATTTTCACGTGGAAAAAGGATTCTCTCTGATAGGTTGACGCGGCGCATTGAGCAGCAAAAGTTTAAAAAAAAATTTAACTCGAGCATCAGCTGCTTTGGATGCGCAGCATGCATGGAAAACGCTCTGCCACACCTACCTCTTCAAGCCGCGCCACCCCTAGACGCCCGTCCACCATAGACTTTGCATATAAACTGGCTGCTCAAAATGCATCCGGTGTGAACCCAGCTTAAATCTTCCAGGTCACAGGTTAACCGAGAAAGCACTGAGGTTGCTATGAAAATGCCACTGGAATTGTGAAAATTCAACAAGCTCAGAAAGCAGGTTCATAGCTTCTAGACATTAAGAAAAAGCTCATCTATAACCCTAAAGTAAAGTTTAACACAAATCAGTCTAAAGTAGTGGTTCTCAAAGTTGGGGTTTGGACCACACCGTGGGTTCTGAAACATGAAGGTAGGGTCTTGAAAGGATTTTCAGTGTTAATTTAATTTAAAAATTACTATTTTTTGTCTTAATTACTTAAAAATGAATAAAAGCAGCATTATAGTGTCACTATTGTCAGTATGCCTATGTTTATTTGACCTGATACCAATAATTATCAACCAAAAAATAGTTGGGGACAAAAGCTGAAACGTTTGGAAACCACTAGTTTAGAGTAAATACATCTGGTCTGGCACTTCCACAGCAACCTCAGTGTTTATCCCGAAAAGACATGTGAACTCTTTGCTCAAGCGCATTTCTAAAAACATTTATACAATGAAATGGTTATAATAAGGGAGCGGGAGGGAAAAGATTAAAGAAAATGAGAGCCTGTTGTAAGGTCGCTGGTTCAACTCCCTGAACCAACAACAAAACGGTGTGTGTGAAGCCCTCATTTGCCCCACTCACATGTACATGGGGAAAATGGAGAGAAATAATTTCCCCACTGAGGGACAGTAAAAAAAACTTAATAGTCTAAATTATAAATGACAAAAACTGACCATTGTGGACTTTCCCAAATAATTAAAGTTTCCCAAATTACAAAATTATAGTGATTCTACTTTTAGTATAGATGGATTTGTTCTAAGTTTAAACTTACTGTATTGTTTTATAGCACACACACGTGTATATATAGACACACAACACATATATATTTTATAGTTATATAGCCAACATTAAAATCAGAAGCCAACTTCGGCGTGACCGACTGAAATGAGCAAAAAGCTAAATTTAATAAAGGTTTTATTTAGTTACCATGACCGACAAAAACTCTGTTATGGAAAAACACATCAAAATCCGACAAAAGCGAGACGTCGTTTGTTTGTTTAAATGAATCGTGTCACAAATCATTGGGGGGGGAAAACTAGCTAAACATGTACAAATTTGCTCACCTTTAAAATTGATATTTTGAGCATTTCCTGTGTTGGCCGAACCACGCCACAGACACTGAAATAAAATAATAAAACACACATCAAGTCAGCTAATGTTTGAAATCTGAAAGTCACATCGTAATTAAAGTCAATAAATCTCCAGCTGCGGTTTTACTCGTCAGCTAACTAGCTAGCCATTAGCTTAATCGCGACTCTTTACTTCACTCAAAATGACCAATTCTCTTAATATTAATCCCCGCAGCTCAGTGAAGCGCATTTACAGAACTTTATTTTCACTAAAAGTCACATTTTCTTAGTCCGGAGTGTGTTTACTGTAAGCTAAAGTCGTACCTTTTCCAGAGCTCCGGTCTGTAGCAGCTGTCGAGGTTGGTGGATCGAGGAAAAAGAAAGAATGTCGTTGGAGGTGCCGAATCAGATCGATTGCAGTATCGATATTATCGTTGGCGCCTTTCTCCCGTTAAGACCAAGTAGGGGTAAGAGGTTTGATATTGATCGATATTAGTTATAAGATCGATTAAGTGAGATCGATACTTAAGTTTTTTTAAGGGAGATTTTTATTTAATTTTGAATTGTGTTGTACCGCCTCATAATCTGGTTTTCCCCATGGCCTATTATTTTTGAAACCTATTACCATTTCTGAAGCCTTCATACTCACCACAGTCCGGCCTTCTGTTTGGTCTCTTCAAATCTTTTCTGGTCTAGTGATCCAAACCCTGGGTGAAAATTATTACAACCAAAAAGGACACAAAACACTAACTTCATAATGTTTAATCAGCGGTGCTTTCACAAACTACTAAGAAGTAATTTTAAAAATAATCAAAGTATATAACTTTAGCTGCATGCCTGCATAAGTACACTAAGGATTTAAGTAATGACACCTGAATTTGCCTTCCGTGGGAAAATAAAGGCTATTCTATTTTATTCTATTCTATTCCATTAAAATTCAGTCAATTAATCATGAAATAACTATAAATCTTTTTTACAGTTAGCCATTATTTTATGAAACATTCAACTAGGAGATGGATTATTCTTTTTATTTTTATTTATCTGTTTTGCATTCCAAATTTAATATTGGGGAGAATGAGTGTACTTTTTGCAATGAAGGAACATCTTTTCTTTTGTTTCATTATTTAGAAAATATTTTTGTAATTCTTCACTTATTGGGAGCGATTCACCTTAACGTAGAAAGACAAAAGAAGAGTTCATTTTAAATAATCATTTTACTTCGTTCCAATTTCTGCAATGTTTAGTTTGCGCAAATAGTTTGAAACTGATTGCTATTCACAAAAAGCACTACGGCTTTATCGGAACGGAATGAAAGTTTTTTGTTCCACACCGGGCTGTTTTTAGGCGGCACACTCAAGTGACGTGTTTCCGGCTAATCCCAGAGCTACGAAAATTAGGCAGGTAGGCAGATCCTTGTCTGTTTAACACAGATAAGTGTTTAAAGTTTTGGTTGACAGGATTCCTCAGTGTTGACAACAGATGTGGACGGGTTTCTGACTGTTTTTCAAGCTATTAGCTAACTAGCTAGCTGCTGCTAATGAACTCTGAAAGCTCCACTGAGATGTTTCTAAAAGTCGAGCAGGAAAGAAGATGTTCTCTGGTGCTTGTGAAGTACACATGTTTAACTGCTGGAGTTAAACAGAACCAGGTTGACTTCATATATTGTTTAATTACCCAAAACGACTCTACGGACCTTTTCTGTTTACATGTGGGGTCACACATCAGCATCCTCTGCCTCTGGCACTCACAAACAAACAGGTCGCAACGCAGAGACAAAGACACACTTTATCAGGGACAGTCCAGGAAAATTAAAAATACTTTGTTAGATTAAAGCCGGAATATTGAGGAATAGTTGTCTTCAATGCTAATCCAAAGGTTTCAAATAAAATAAAAATGTCTTTGAACACCCTCACCCTCTTAAAAAAAGAAAATAATAGTTTGTTTTTGTACACACACTATATAGTTTCATAAGTCTTGCAAATACATGTCTTTATCCAATAATGTAATCATGGGAATAATCTCAGAGATGTGCTTGTTTCTACATAAAAGCAGTCAAAGGCAGGATTAACAGTTTAGTTTGTTAATAATAATATAAGTTTTATATTTAGTGTTATACACATATGTTAGTGGGTTTAACTGCAGGAGAACTGTGGTCAAATCCTCTATCTTATTTCATCTTATCAACATTATTATTGTATTATTAATTACCTTTACTTTTAGTCCAAATTCAGTTAAACTTCAAAAATAAATATCTACAATGAGCTCAAGGCTAATAACAATAAGGTCAGCACTTTAGAACTTGGGGGTGTTCTGCCTGTTTTATGTCTCTACATTTTAACACAAATCATTTCATAATCATGTCTCTAAAAGACAATACAGTAAGAGTTTTCTAGATGCGCACAGAACTTTTGTAAACACAACCCCTTAATGTTGGCCAGCAGATGGCGCCATAAATAACTATAAACTAAAACTGCTTCATGTTGATTCAGTGAGAGAGTAGCATGTGCTGTGTGCACTGCATGAGTAGAGTCTAAATCAGATGGGAAAGACGGGTTTACACTTGTGCTAAAGCCTGGCCTTGGTTTCTTGGAGGTCTGAAAGAAAGTTCAGGTTCTAACTAAAGACTGCCTCCATGATTGGCTGCTTACAGCAGGTTCATACTTCCTGTTTGGAGTTCTTAAAATAATGTATTTTGGTAATAAAGTTATCTGTTGACTTGAAATCTTTATTTACATACCCCCATTACACATATAACAACCCCTTCTCCCTAAAATCACAAGAATGTAGTTTAATGTTGTAAATAACGGTTGTATTTCAGCTGTTTTCCTGTTGTGTTTTACTCCCATCCATCTTCCAGGTGGCTCAGTGGAGGATGACGGGTCGGCGTTACCTGCGAGCGTTCGTCAGTGGCTTTTTTGTTGCTGTTCCTGTCACAGTTACCGTCCTCGACAAGTTGGCTTACGTGGCTCGAGTAGAAGGCGTGTCGATGCAGGTGAGACATAACGACTCATTCACTTTGTGAGATCAACATGAGAGGAAGCTGCAGTTTCTGGATGAGCTCCAGCTCTCTTTACTCTCCACAAGAAAGTTTTTCTGTATCCTTTTTTAAAAACCTATGGAGTTCCAGTACTGCCCTGGAGCAAGAGCTCACATAGCACCACTCCTTTGTATTTCCACCATCATAAATTCTAGTTTCAGCAACACAAAACTGCTGGCAACTACGGGCCAGAGCAAAGAACCACTTTTCTCAGAGCAGAAAGCGTGTGATGGAGACCAACAACCAGTCTAAATGGTTTTAAAAACATGCTGTTAATTTCCCTTTTACTCTGTTTAAACATAAAGAAGACATTAAATGAACAGGGAAACATCATCTCATTTCCTCAGCCATCGTCACAAAGGCCTGATCTGACTGAAGAAAACCCACACATGCACAGAGAGAACATGCAAACTCCTCTTCTAAATAACAGCAGAAATAAAAAATATACTTCTGCTTATTGTTGTGTAGTTTTTTGTTGTTTTACCATCAAATCAGGAATGAAGTCATATTTGGTCAAACTAAACTAAAGCACATTTTCAGATTTGTGACTTGTAAGTTTCATTTTGACACCAGATCATTCTGATGTCACAAACAGTTCCAGACATATATCTTGATTTGTCTTAATACTTGGGATAACCCCTGGAAAATGGGTCTGAATCCCATTTTTAGCTGATTCTAAAGAGGATTTCTTGACGTCATTAAAAAGCGAGAACCTCAAACCATATTTGAATATTGTGATTTCCCAGCTGGTAGTGAAAGTAGCTTCACCAGCATGCAGAGAAAGTTGTTCAAATTTAAGGCTTTTCTGCTCATAATCCAGTTTTTGTTAGTGTTTATGTATTTCACTACTTTTGGAAATTTCAAATTTGACTTTAAATTTATTGAAAACCTATCTTTTTATTGGCTTTGAGTTGTAGTTGAGAAAAACATCTTTATTTTTGTTGATTTGCTAAGTTTGTTTTGTTTATCCTTAACTTACATTTTTGTTTTATGTGTTTTTCTGTTATATTTCACCTCTATTGCTTTTATATTTTAAACCTAGTACAGCACTTTGGTTAGCAATGGTTGTTTGTTTTTTTAACCTCTGCTGATGTTTTCTCTCTAACATGGACGTGTGTGTTTAAGAACAGCCTTTCCTGAACCCCGGAGGAGGGTCCGAGTGTGACGTGGTCCTGCTGAACCGCTGGAGTGTGAGGAACTACCAGGTCCAACGAGGTGACGTCGTCTCTGTTGTGTAAGGAAACATGGTTACATGTACTTCTACTGAAACCTGCCAAGAATAGGAAGTTTTTGTTCCTATACAATATTGAAGGTCATATCATAAATAAATTAACAGACGTTTGAACGTGTTTGCACGTCACAAATTCAACATCGTCCCCAGAACTTTAGTTGTTTGGACAGTAAGGTTAGATGAAAGATTTTCCATCAGCCGTCATCAATCTAACGTCTAGTGATGGGCGACATGTTTATGTTTGGAACTTTAAGAGGTTATTTATTATTTTTTTAAGAAGGGGCAGACTGAGAAATCTCCATTCTCTGTACAGCTGTGGAAGAATTTTGAGTTTTAAAACAAGGAGTTACTCAAAAATATTTACAAGAAACAAACCAGTTTGGTTATTTATTGTATTAAACCTTATATAACCAGGCAAATTTTGTGTTTGTGTGTTATTTTATTTTATCTTGTTGGCTTCTCTACGTTGATTTTCTGTATTTATTCCTTCAGGTCCCCTAAAAATCCAAAGCAGAAGATCATCAAGCGTGTGATTGGTCTGGAAGGAGATTTCATCAGGTTGGAAGGTTGACTCTTTCTCTTTGCAGTGATTGTTTCACACAGCCATGCTAACTGTCTAAAACCTTGAAAGAAAACAAGAGAGTTCAGTGGACCCCCGAAATACATGGGTGGGTTCATGAAGCAATTCCTTCTGAAAGGTAAAAGCATGGCTCAACAGTGATACTGTACTCAGAAACAAAGGTTTTATAATTCAGCTTTTTCATGTGAAACCTGCCTCTAACTGTAAAAAAAAAGTCTCAATAAACTGTGGTAGGACAAGCTAGAAGGTTAAACACTGGAGTGTTATGGCACAGGAGGGCCAAAATGAAAATTATTGCACAACCAGTGGTTGCGACATCCTTGTAGTAGGAGGCTATATCTATTCAGCTATTGATCTGATTAATGATAGACTGGCACTAAATGAGGAGACTATTCATTTGTGTTAACATTTACCTCACCATAAAACACAAACGAGCTGCTCATACTTCAGTCCATTTCTGTGGTTTTGGATCAGCTGTTCCTTTAATAGAGAGGTTTTCATTCTCATTGTGTAAAAATTCTTTCACTGCCTCAAAGATAATGAATCCACCTGGAAATATTTCAACCAAAAGCTGCTAAAAGTGTTTTCTAATTCTCTCTCTTGAACCAAGAACTAGCTTCTGGTTTGTGGTAAAATGATGTGCAGCACTTTTGTTTTAGCATCTCTAAATTCACCAATAAATGAACTGAAAACATGGTCTATGTTTTTATTTTACTATTTACAGGACTTTGG
This sequence comes from Anablepsoides rubrolineatus, assembly GCA_031762495.1. Classification (NCBI taxonomy): domain Eukaryota; kingdom Metazoa; phylum Chordata; class Actinopteri; order Cyprinodontiformes; family Rivulidae; genus Anablepsoides; species Anablepsoides rubrolineatus. Next base: position 6,983 of record JARVGW010214653.1, on the reverse strand, counting down.
GCTACAAGAATCGATATGTTCAAGTACCCGACGGTCATTTCTGGATTGAGGGGGATCATCATGGACACAGTCTGGACAGCAACAGCTTTGGACCAGTAAGAACCTTCACAGTCACACAGCATCCAGACAAACAAAAAGTTACATAAGAAATATACACTAGTAAAAACCTAAATATGTTCTATGCAGGTTTTTTCTGCCTGTTAATCACATATGTGTCATTTTTGAGTATTTTCCTGTGATTCTGCAGCGTATTGAGATACGTATCTGTAGGAATAAATCAATCTTTCTGCATCTCATACTGTAATACTCTGATTACAGCAGGTTGCCACAGATAGTGTATTTATATATTTTATTCAATGGCTTTGCTTTGTAGGAAAAAAAAACTGTTGTAGATGTCAAAATGGGATTTATTATGATGTATTATTTACACTTTTTTCTTTCTGTTCAGGTTTCAGTGGGGCTCCTGCACGGTCGGGCCTCTCACATCATCTGGCCCCCCAGTCGTTGGCAGCAGATCAAACCGTTCCTTCCTCTGAACCGAGGACCACTCGACACAGACGAAGGACAAGACTGAAAAACACAGAACTGTAGTTTGTTTTTTAATTTTCTTAGTTAAACATTATACCTCATTTATTTTTTGAAAGTGTAATTTATATTGCTTTTACATAAAAGTCTACTTTATGTTGTGATGTTTTCATTTTGTCAGTGTGAGTTTAAGCAACATTTTCTTTAAAGCCTGATGAGTTAACACAAATGTTTGTTCAGGTTAGTCCCCCTGTGAGGACCAGGGACAGGTCCTTAAAGGGTGGACTGTCTGTGTGTGATCTGTAACCAGGGTCACATGACATGAGATATAGGTTTAATTCTTTTATACTTACTGTAGTTAACTAAACTCAGTCAATCTGCTGCTTGGTTACACGTGCCTGAGATGGAGCAGGAGACAAGATGTTGGACTATTTTAGCAGTGCAGATTAAAAAAATACAATTTGAGGTATGTTTTATAAAAAAATGAATTATTCCAACTAGCTGATGTTACTCAAATTTCTGTAGCTAAATAAACAGGATGTGAGCAAGGCAGCTGCTTGTATCTGAGGCTGTTTTAAAATCAGTTTCTCAAAGATTCAGATCTGTCAGAAATCAATGGAACAACATTACATACCAAAGATTCCCCATTATATTCCCTGTAAAAAAAAAAAAATCTAAATAATGTGGCTGATGATCAGTCAGTCCATAAGTATATCTAAAGACTCGTTTTATTTGAAAAAATTTATATTATTGGTTAAACAAGGATATTCTATAATATGGTGGTCTTATCTGTGTGTGATAAAGGTAGTGTATATTTGATTTCTGATTATATGGCCTAATGAAGGCTTGTTTAAAGAGAACAGACCGTATCTTAAAACCTGAGACCCTGCATCGTAATGTTGAGGACATTGGTTTTATAGTGACTGTCTTTAAAAGGGGGGACTAGATTTTAGGTTTTATTTCTATATTTATATTTTTAACTCCTAATTGCTCCAAAAATGTTTATGATTTTGAAGTTCTGCAAATTCTAAACAGGTAAGATAAGTTTAAAATGTGGACCAGCCTTATTATTATTATTATATTTATTATGCAAATGACAAAAGCATTAACATAAATGGATAACACAACAAAGCACAAAGCTTATTTCCATTGTGGTCCAACACAAGCCTGGTGATGGGAGGGGCCCCAATTTGGATTGACCATTGCCTCCCTAGCTCCACCATGAGGTCACACCTGGAAATAAAAAAAAGATTTAAACTGATTGACAGTGTAACTGAAATTAAAGCAAGGTTTGATCCAACTCAATTATTAAGAAAAAAAAAAAGAATCTGAACAGACTCGCTTGTTTGCGAGACTTTTCTCTTCCACACCAGTAGGTGGCGGTACTGCAGCAGGTGGTTTTCAAGCCAAAGAAGAAGAAAAAAGAAAAAACAAAGATTGAAGAAGTTTTGTTTGAACCTGGTTTGAAGATGACGGAGTGGAATAATCCGTCTGTTGCAGTGAACGCGGTTCCTCCTCTCGGTCACATCATCTGCAGTCAGAAATGGAGGAATTCTGCTCTGGTTAACGGATTAAAAGGTAAATATGACTCTTAAAATACAACCTGTCCGCCTCACAGACAGACAACAGAGCAGGGTTCTGTTAAAAAACAATTATTTCAAATGAATCTCCTTTTTTTTCAAACTAGTTTGAGATCACAACAAACATAAAAATTGGAGAGTTTGCTTGTTTTAATAGTTATATGACAAAAATCAAAAGAGTTCCCAAATTGTATTCAAACCCATTTTATTGGCTGCAGCTAAAATCAAATAATACAAACGTTGTTCAAATTGATTGAGAAATAAAGAAGTTGTGTAATTTTAATAGAATAAAAAAGGCAAGTTTTAGCACTGACTAGATCAGAGTCAATGGTTTATTTATGAGAGTTGCTCAGATTGTAGAAAACAGTTTAATATATACTGCATTTTTTATTTATTTATTAACCTTTTAATGCATACTATATATCTGCGATTTTAATCACTGGAATCTCAAAAACAATGGGTCAACTCAGCTGTCCCTGTGATGGAGGACTCTCGCATAACTATTTTAAGAGATAATTAACTAATTGTTCAAATAAAACCTGGATAAACCCATATTCTGTCTACATCTAATAACAACTTTTTGATAGAGCATATTAAAGATGTTTTTGGTTGTAAAAGAAAAAGAAGTAAGTAAAGTTTTATTTAAAAAGCGTCTTTCTTAGAAATAGATTCACAAGGTGCTGAAAAATCATCAAAAAATATTAAGAGTGTAAAGACAGCAATAAAACATCAAAGAGATAAGTTCCAGCTCAGAGCAGATAGGAGACAACAACAGGTGGTAATAAGTCAGTGATCGGGAGATTGCCGGTTCGACTCCCAGGACCAACCAGCCCCACTTTGGGTCCCTGAGCAAGGCCCTTAACCCCTACAGCTGCTCCCCGGGCGCTGTAATTGGCAGCCCACTGCTCCACATGTGCGATGGGTCAAATGCAGAGGAACAATTTCCCCACCAGGGGATCAATACAGTGAGAAAAAGAAAAAGAATAAATAGTGACAGGACTGTAACAGGTCTGTCTGAATATAAAAACCAAACAGTGAATCAAAGAGATGGGAATGTTCCAGGATAAATAAGGTTGAGACTTTTTACAGGTTTAGGCTGCAGATAACAGAAAATGTTTAGCTGAAAGCTTGAGTAAAAAAGTGGGTTTTTAGATTTTTCTTGAAGGAGACAATGTTTCTGAGGGAGCGCAGATGAAACAGTCTTGGGGCCGTGGAAGAGAAGACACAATCACCACAAATCTTGAAGCAAGTACGTGGAATTAAGAGGAGGTTCTGATCTTGAGAATGTAGATTACGTCTGGGATTATGAGGGGAAAGCAGACTTCTAATGTAGTCGGGCGTCTGGCCTTGTAGCGCTCTGAAGGTGAGAACTAGTATTTTAAACCTGATCCTGTACTGAACGGGAAATACCAGTGAAGTTCAGAAAGGATTGGGGAGATGGGGCTGAATTTTGAGGTGCGTGTTAGAAGCCTTGCTGCAGAGTTCTGGACAAGCTGAAGGCGACTCAGCTGTTTCTGGTTCAGGCAGGTGAACAAGATATTACAGTCGTCTATAAGTCCACTCAATGCTGACTCAGCACTAACACTGACCTTTCCTGCAGATGGAGGTGTAAATATCCTGTTTGAAGATGGACTTGGTTTGGCAGATTTCCACCTTCCCAACAAAACGAGCATCCTGTATGTGTCTGAGAGCGACATCATAGCTGGAAACAGCTACAAGAGGAAGCTGGTTTGTTACAGAAATGTAAGTGGAACTGACAGCGGTGCAGATGTGTGGAAGCTTCTGTGTCCTGCTCTCCTTGTGAGCTGTTCTCCTGGTGTGTTCCAGGCCTGCAGCCGTTTCCAGGAGCTGGTGTTTGTGGAGAAGACCAGACTCACCGATCAGTACTTCTCTGCTGTGCAGAAGTTTGTTCTGTTTGATTTGGGTCTGTCTCTGCTGCCGGTCGGTGGACAGATGGAGGCGTCGCAGCTCATTGCTCAAATCGTAAGTATTTCCAGCATCAAGCATCTAAGATGAAAAGTTTGTCACAGGATCATATAAAACCAGTTCAGATGTGCATTGAAGCTGATTTCAACTTAAACTCCTTGTCTCCAGATCCACAGGGAGGGCAGAGAAAACCCCTTCAGACGGCGGACTTCAAGTCGGCTGATGGAACCGTCGGTCCTGACTCTTTTACAGCACATCCCCGGGATTGGCAGGGTCAAAGCTTTGTTTCTTCTACAGGAGTTCTCCAGCATCCAGCAGCTCTGTAATGCAGATCTTAGTAAGTTGGAATCAGTAGTGGGTCAGGCAAGCGCCCAACAGGTCCACAACTTTTTCCACAGGTCGCTGCTGGAACCTAAATCATAAAGATAAAATAAAGGCTGCAGTTAACCACTACGTCTGTAATTTAGACCATGCTTCAATTCTCAACCACCATCCCTGGAACATAAAGACAACAGTGTAGTCCTCATCTACCAAAGGGAGCATATAAAAACACTGGTGAAGTTGTTAAACCCTTTGAACCTAAAGATACCAGTGCAGTCCTGAACCACCACGTTCAGAACACATAGACCATGGTCTAGTTCTCATCTGCTGCCCCTGAAATCTTGACATAGGTGTAGTCCTCAGCCACTGTTACTGGAACACTGTCTGAGTTTATGTCAGTACTGATCTGCTGCAGGAGCAGCTGAGAAACAGAAATGGAAATCGATTTTTTATTTTTCAAGGCCATTCAACTTCAGTTGGCTTGTATAAAGATTACTGAGGGTTTGTTTAAGAAGAGTGAAACAATTTATATTAAAGAGTTTTTAATCCCTACAACCCAGCTTTTATTTCTGCCTCCTGCATCTGGTCTCACAGACATCAGACTATTAATTTGTCAGTCAACTGAAGACGCTCTTAGACCAAGAGGGTCTTCAGTTGACTGACAGTCTGTTGGTCTGTTATTATCTGTATGAAGCAAAAGTGTTTCTAATATCCTTTATTGTGTCTTTTGGTCTTGCCAAAAGGTTGGAAAAATAAAATAGTCTCATGGACTGGTGGGTTTACTACACCTGAAACAAGAAATGTCTGAAATTTACTGAATAAGTACTGAATGGATTATTTCTACATTGTTAGATGTTCACATGTTAGCTTTGTAGTAGATCTAGTAGAGTTCTGTGTGAATGGGTAAATGAGGACACAGATTGTAGTGTGAAGCGCTTTGAGTATCCTAGATGGATAGAAAGGCGCTATATAAGTACAGTCCATTTACCATTTTATTTTTTTACTCAGTGGAATTGGGTTAATGTTTTTATATATGCTTTTAATATATATTTTTTTAATTTATGTTTAAATCTGTTTATTTAGCGAAACAAGCAGAAATTTATTTTAAAATGGTATAAACTCATCAGAATAAACAATACATGACTCAGTTTGTGTCCCTATTTCACATTTCTTCTGAATTTTGTTTTCATCTATTATTTTATAGTCCTTTCATAATTTTGAAAAAAACTTTGCTTTGCTTTCTTTGAATGAATGATAAAATAATGTTTATGTGTTGTGTTAAAATGAACTGTAAATTGTTTCATGATGTGTTAAAAGAATTTATAAAAATTTTGTGTATGAAGTGCACATAAACTTCAACCCACAGTCATAATAGTTGGTGGCGGTAATGCGCCAAACAACAACAAAAGAAAGAAAACTCGAGAAGAAGAAGAAGAAGCCAGCCGTACGCGTGACGTCATGCCGTAAGCCAAAGTTTGGTACCACGCTTGGTTTGGTGTTCTTTTGGCTTCCAGCTGTTGTACATGGGCATATAAATGTGGTGAGTTTATTTAAAAAGATGCATCTCACAGCTATGTCTGACTGTTTTGATAATATGTATGTTAGCAAGATATTCAGGCATTGTTTCGTTGGAATAGACCTAAAACTGCAGCTAAGATGTTAGCATACCCCAGCATACTCGCAGAACCCCATTCACATTTGGTGAAATTTCATGTTTGCGCAGTTTTCGACTGGTACACAGACCTGACACATCAAATTCAGTTTTTACTTTTTTCATCATCTGTCTTTAGTCATTTCGGCATACTCTCTAACTCAGTATGTACGAGTTCTTTTTTTTATTGAATCAGTTTCAGTAAACTTATTCTGACTAAGGAGTTTTTGAATTGTTCAACTTGTTAAAGTGGGACTGGAATTAAAAGACAACATTACAATTAATGTGTTTACAGACGTTTTAGGGTAAAATATTCATACATACATTTAATACATTTAATTTAAAAGAATCAGTTTATTGGTTATTACAGAAATGAGAGAAGTTCTAAATAAAAACAAGTAAACTTTATTTCTATAGCACCTTTCACAGACACAAACATCACAAAGTGCTTGACAGAGCAAAATAACTAAAAACAATAAAGCAGATCACAAATATAAATAAACAACAATTAAAACACAATAAAAAGCACTTAACTAAAAGCTTGTCTGATTAAAAATGTCTTAAGATGTTTCAAAGAGTCAGTGGAATCTGATCAGCGAAGTGACAGAGGGAGAGTGTGATATCTTCACTCTCAGGAACGATGTCTACTCATTAAATATATTTAAACTTCTTTTAATGCTCTTCACAGCTTACAGTTCTGTACAACACTAGATGGACTCATTTCAAGTATTTACATCTGACTGATTTATTGTACTTTTTTATTGTGTTTCTTTTTTATGTAAATTGGACCTTGAGTATCTATATGTCTGTCCGTCTCTCCCTCCCTCTCGTCCTCCCTCCCTCCCGTGGAATCTGAAAATGTGGTAGAGGAGTGAAAGGTTAGAGGTGATATTTCCTGACAGTTGTCAGGAAATATCACCTCTAACCTTTCACTCCTCTACCACATTTTGTTTTCCTCCAATCTGTCTGGAGATACTGAA
>JARVGW010214578.1:0-14824 GCA_031762495.1 Anablepsoides rubrolineatus | reverse complement strand
ACAAGAACACACACACACACACACACACACACACACACACACACACACACACACACACACACACACACACACACACAAATGTAAAAAGTTTCCCTTCATTCATGTTCATGTTTTCAGGTCAGTTATTGATCAAAACACATAAAAACTAAACAGAAACTGCTTTAATAAAAGTATTGGCAAGAATTTCTCTTATTCAATATCAGTGAGTGAAAGTTGAACAACCTGTACATGATCTGAGAGTAATGTATATATTTTTGTTGTTGTTGTTGTGTACAATATCATAAAGAATAACACAAACACTAAATTACTGATGAACTGACAAACAGCCTCAGAAAAAAGATTTCAGCAGCTGCATGATTATTCAAAAGTATTTAAACTGATCAGATTTCAGCACTGTGGTTCAATCTGAACTAACAGATTTCAGTTCTGAATGTTTTGTGTGTAAAAAGAAAAAGAGGTTTTTATCTTTGTCCATTTGTTGATAACAAAAGTAAAAAAAGAATCACTCACAAACACACCAAACACACAGATCTGGAGTGTGAGAGCATCTCTGGTCAGTTGTTTCACTGAGATGTTTGCTCATTTAATAAAATCCCTTTTAAATCTACGGTTCCCCCAAAAAACTAATGTCAAGAATAAATAATTGTTTTAATGTGAACACGTCACATCCATCATTTGTTTTGTGGCGATATGCAGACTTTAGTGTTTTTTACTTGTTGTTTAGTTTGTGTGATACAAAGTCAAATAGTTTGAATTCTGTTGCATTTTTTTAAAGCAAAAGAAACCTTGGCTCTATTTGAAAACTTTAAAAATATTTTTACACTTTTTGCTCAGTTTTTCAAATAATGTGAGTGTGGACACCTCAGATAGGAGATCAATGTGCAGACACAAACACACACACACACACACACGCAGCTTTACACAAAACTCCTATAAGTCACATGATCGGCTCTCACAAATGAATAAAAATAAATTAAACATTTGTGATCACCTGATATTTTATTTGCTGCTGAGATCAGACACTTCCTAATATTCTACTGGAAGGTCCTGCATTTTAATAATACCAAAAGCCAGAAAAAAAAGGTTCTTTTTTTGTGCCCCCTCACTGTTTAAATACCTCACTTTGGAGGTATTTAAAGTAAAGTTACAGACTCACTTGTTCACTCCATCCTGTTTTGATCTGTTTTTGTTATTCAGATTTATTTTGTTACTGTTCAGCACTTTGTTTGAAAGCTTTATAAATAAAGTTATTATTAAAGTTATTTATATCTTATTTGTTTAAGCTGTGCTTTGGGATTTTCTGCACATTTATTGTCAGTAAGAACCTGTTTCCTATGTGACAAAACCTCGTTCAGATGGTGCTCAGCTTTTAGAAGAATGTATCAAATACACCCACACACACACACACCCACACACACACGTTGCACATAATTTGATAACTTCTGCTCTACGTTAAAGTTTGTGTGACTTATTGTAACATCTCTGTCTTCACTGACCCACAGACACTAAGGGAAGCACATTTGTCAGCATAAAAACTAAAACAAAAAAAAGGTGTTTTATTACAGGTTGTGTTGTTCTGCCCTCTCAGGGACGACATGCACAAATTGCCCTATCACCGAAAAAACAAGAAAAGACTCAAATGTTTTATATCAAGAGCTGCAAATATTCTAACCTTAATAAAAGCACCTGTAGGATTTTTACTTGATGATCTTGTGCTGAGTGTGTGAGGGCTTTGACCCAATAACACCAGCTCTGTCACACACGTTCTCATAATTCATACAGTCAGACAAACCTTTACCCTGTTGCTATTATCAATGTTTAAGGAGATTCAGAGCTTATTTCAGGGGACGTCTGAGAACCAGCACCACAGAAACACTGAAAAAACTTTCACCAGGAACCAGAGAGAGTCTCTAGAATGACGGGGCAAAGAGCTGAACCGTATGAACAACTAATACGCTGCAAAATTACTGCATCTTTAGTCCTGCAGAGCTTTAGTAACAACAAAACTACAACTGAAAATAAATACATCTTATCTCAGGCCACAACAAACTGCAAAATCAGAAAACCCACCACTTTCTGTGTCAAAATAAGGTGAAATCAATCCATGTCCTTGCTACAATCATCTTAAAATGTGATTTTTACATTGCTGTAATGTTGAAACAAAGTGAAATGAACTGTGTCCCATTAAAAGAGGAACTAAGGTTTAAAAGACAAAATGTAAAGAAACTGACTGGAGGAAAAGACTGAAGAACAGAAGATTTCTGAAAGATCTGCAAGCTGAAGATTTGAGCATCAAATTTCAAACCTTTCTCATGGATCACAAAATCTCATCAAGTAATCAGACAAGTGGACATCATGAAGACCTGCATGTGAATTAAATCTGGAACCACAAAACCAAGGACATTTCAGCTCACAAGTTATGGAACAGCCTCATCCAAATATGATGGCTAAATTAATGCAGCTTGGTTAGAGACAGATTTTTCTTATCGACTAATATGACTTCTCTAAATGTAACCTAATTTTCTTCAGTTACTGAATATATGCACTGTTTTGCCAATATTCATTAAAAGAGCAACTAAAAGCCTCTACAAGTTGTGGACATTCAATTTCATTGTATTTTCCTGTGATGTGACTCTTACATGGTGTTAAAAAAGCAAATGTGCTGGTATTAGAAGTCAAAGGCTTCTCATCAGTTGTCTATAGCCCAAAGAAATTAAAAATAACATCCTAGGGGTCTACCTCCAGACCACTAAAGCCAATCCAGATGGAAACAAGTGCAAATGTTTAAAGAGAGGAAGATCGCAGTTAATGAGAGTGTTCGAGAGGTGATCCACTGCAGGCTGCTCGATGGATCAACCTCCTGAATTAAAAAGAGTGTGGCTCTGGTTGTGAATTCTCCTCGCAACCAGCTTAAACAATTCTTTCATCTCTGTTTAAGACCTTTGAGTTTGAAAGAATTCAGACCGTTATAGACGGAGAGCTGGCATCAAGTCACTTTTGATTTAGTGAGGAAGTGTTTGCAACATTAACATCTGTTTTTATTAAACTGGTACAAATCCTGACAGAGTCAGAGAGGGAAAACATGGTGTTTTAACTGATTATGTTTTTATGTTTTTAACAAAAGTCACAGCAGAGATCACATAGCAAACCGGTTCATACAGCCAACAACACAGCAAGAGTCTTCACAAATGAAGGAGACACCTGACTGCAAACTGGTGAGAAGCAAGAAATAAAAGGAGCAAAACTAACTGAGGGCTGATGAAATGATGGCAAAAAGGAAAAAAAGAAAACTCAAGTAAGTAAAAATTAAACAAAGAAAATATGAGACACAAAAACAACTAAAATACCCCCTAAAAACTTAGAACAAAACACAGATGCTGACAGATTTAAAATATGCTGCAGCAGTCTAAGATTTTAACATTTAAAACAAGCTAAAAGTTGATTTTTACATTTTTTTTTATTCTGAGCTCAAACTTTGTACTTTTTGGAGTCTTTTTACCTATATTTTATTAAAAATTTTGAATCAAAATTTTAGATTTATTTTTAACCAAGAAAACCAACATATAAAGATCATAATATTTGTTAAATAAACTATTATTTCATTTGTGAAGACATACATTTTACACTTTGAATGAAGAAAAGAAGCCTGTTTCCTGTCAGGATGTGAGAACTTTAAACACATTCAACCTGATTTTAATCATCTTACATCATTAAATCAACCTTTTCCAAACCAGGTGAAGCTGCTTTGCTTTCTCTATTTATGCTGCAATTAAAAAAAAACGCTCTAGATCTGACATAAGCTCCTGTTATAATCGTTTTTATTGTCAAAAGAATATGGATTTTTAATTTTTACGTGTGTTTAGTAGCACTTTTTAAAATCTACACTTTCTACACTATTTATCTATGCATGGTTCTATGGATAATTTTTATTTTATTAATAAGTTTCATGTTTTTTTTGTTTTTTTAGTGAAACGTGTTACAAGTCAGGTCTGATTTGACCTGACAGCTGTTTAGATTAAAGTCATACACACACACTCACACACACACATGCAGAGTCCATGTTTTGTTTTCCAAGAATATCATCCCCAATCATACGACAAAAACTGTCTAAAATGTAAAATAAAAATACATTTAAAAACAAAAAAAAACCAACTTGTAATTATTTCCAGTACAGGGCCTCTGTTTTCATGTATGCATGGATGGACTGAGTTTAGGAGAAACAGTCGGAGCATGTCACACACTTAAATAACTCTAAGGGACATAAAAAAAGACTTATTTTTATGGTGGGACACAATCAAAACGGGGGTCGTCCTCTTCTGCAGAACAGATTGTTCACATTTTCTTTTTGTGTCTTCTTTCACATGTCTCATTCTGCATTTGCTGCTGTTACCATGAAACACACACACACACACACACACACACACACACACACACACACACACACCTACACACACACACACACACACTGGGTTTGATGTAAGTATGGAAGCCAAAACCAAAAACTGTTCATTTAAAACTCATTTTAAACATGAACACAGTCGAGATAACCGCATCACAAAAAGCTTCATATTTGTATAAACTGAGAACAAAGCCCCTCTTATTCCTTTATCATTCAAACACAACAGCAACAATAAATAAACAAACACAAAGCAATGTAGTCCAAAAGTGCATCACTTACAAACACACACTGATCACTCCAGCTGATGTGCTGCACAGTGACTGCATCACGTCTGTAATAAAACAAATAAATCCATTAAAATCACCTAAAACATATATATTTATAAAAATATGTACATACAGTTTTTTAATCATTTATTCCTTCTTCATCTAATTTTTCATTTGTTTCTCATCATTTTGTTCTCATATGAGCTGTTCTGAAACAAAACCAAATTTCTCCCAAGTTATAATGAATTCAGATTTTATTTCATAAAATGTTCTTATTATTTCTTCACAGACGTCTGGCTTTATGGTGTTTTTTCATTGTTACACACTATCATGATTTTTTTTTGTTTTGTCAGTTAGCAACCTGACATCTAATACCCCAGCCCAAATTTGCACAACTTAATGAAAATACCAAAAAATTGTAAAAATAAAATAAACAATTAGAAAATTGGACATTTCTGAATAGAAGTCCAGTTGTTTTGTTTTGTTCTTTTCCTTTTTTTTTTTGATTAATCATGACTTGGGTGGTGAATTTTCACCAGCAACTTATAATGGAAAATATGAGCTTTACACTTTTTTTTTACAACACATTAAAGACGTCAACTTTACAAATGACTACATCTGTGGAGCAACTGTTAAACACATCCAGCTGGGTGGAGAGATGATGTCTGGATTTGATTTTTAATGTATTATATATACTTTTTTTATTTATTTATTAAACTTTTTCCCCCTACTGTCATTGTGTTCACTATAACAAATATTTCTAACACTATAAACAAAAATCTATGCTATTGAGAAAACTGTAAGTTATTTTGTTCAGACATCCCTAATTAACTATAAATAGTAATAAATAAATCCAGTTTTTTCATCATCAGTCTGCATTTGTTTCATAGCTTTGCTTAGTGACGTTTGTTTTTATCTTTTTCAGGACAACAGAAAATTTAAAGCAGTAAAAGTTTTAGGTTCAGAATATAAATGGTTCAAAGAATTTACTATAAATATTAGATAAGAAGTTAATTTGTTTAAGATGGCTTTGGGAACCCCTTTTAAACAAATTAACCCATTTTATTACAAGCTTGAGAATTAACCTTAAATTAATATTTATTTTTTAATAAAAGAGTTTTGTTTTTGAAAGATCTGGGGTGTTCTGCTGATTGTGTGTGTTTGAACTAACGGTAAGGTATTTTGAAAAAAAGGAGCTCAGTTTTCAAAATTTAGTCTTAAGCCATCATGAAAGCTGCATTATTGTTTATAACATAAGCAGATATTTATAACAAACACAGGTTATAATGTGTGTGACTAAGTGTAAATCTCTTTTTGTGCTATGTACTTTTATTTACAGGGAATTTTATATTTATAGTTCATTCAGTACATAACAGTGATTTAAAGCAGAAATTACTTCACAACAAACAAAAAGAAGGAGTTAGTTTGATATGTTGAGCAGATTCAGCTGCTCCTCCTGTGCTGCAGCTCCCTGCTGAACAGTCAGCCATTTTCTGTCAGGCTGCAGAGCCTCACTGAGGCACAAAGAACCTGCTTCACCATGAAAAACAAGCTCCTCGTCCTGCGAGCAGACGTGCAAACGTGCACGTGGTGAACAGCTTCACTGAAAACAGTTTCTGAACATCACTCAGGGATTCTACAGAAGAAGCTGAGCACTCACTTCAAAATGGCCGACCACAATCTTCACACACCTTTTTTTTTTTTAATAAAAACTGGTGATTAAAATTGCAGAGAGCTCTGCTTCTAATTTGCATTTCTTATTATTTGTAAGAGTTGTAACAATTTAATTTAAAGGAAAAATCCAGACGGCACCCGCATATCACAGCGTCTATTTAGGAGTTCAGAAGTGGATCAGTTTAGAAGTTAAAAAACAAAAACATTGTTCATTATGTGAGATAGAAATTTACACTAAGATTATTTTGACCACAGACACAAAATCTTTTACTTAAAATTAAATACTGACCTGCAAGATGTAAAGCTTTTCTTTATTGTGATTCATCAATGGGTTAATGGCTTATAAAAAAAAAACCACTCATTAAAGTTATAATAACAAAATTATTGTACAAAAATTGAAGGAGCTCTGCAGAGAAGAAAAAAAATCACTTTTCACAGGTATAAATTAAAGGCCTAGTGTTCCTTGAGCAAATCACCCCGCCAGAATTTTAAAATCTTACAATAAAAATTGTGGCAACTATCTAGACTCAAGTTTGCTCCAATCGTTAATCAGTTACATGTTCATCCATTAACTACATTTTAATAATTTTATTAAAGCCCGTTAAGGGCTTTGAGAATTATTTCGCTAACAGACATGGTTGACTCAACATTTTAAACAAACATTTTGCAGCACTCAGAATAAGTGTTGACTTCACCAATCGAACAGAATTTTGGTTTAGTATTAGTAAATCAGTTGTAGATGCACATCCAGGGATTATTTTCTGAATGTTTCATTAAAATCCATTTGGTGGTTAATGAAATATTTTGCTAACAGACAAAGCAACACATCCCACAGACACGAGCAATATGTTGCCACATTTTCAGTGGTGAGCATTAATATAAATAATAATAATAAAAGGAAAAAATGCTTAATAATTTATTATTTGGTGTTTATTTTGGTTGATTCTGAAAATTCAAAACAATCCTAACAAAATTTGACTAATTTATGAAAGAAACATAAATGTTCTGAGAAGAGAAGGTTCTCCAGTTAATGAATGAATTACTGAATGAATGAATTGAGCGTTTGTATGTTTTTTCCTTCCACAGAAACATGCATGTTAGATTAGTTAGAAACTCCAGATTGTTCTGATGTGTGAGTGAGAGTATGAATAGTTGTTTGTCTCATTTGTTGCCATGCATGCCTGTGATCGATGTGTGTCCTGTCCCCGGTGTACCCAGTCTCTTGTACAGTGATGATAGAGATAAGCCAGAAAGGAAAACGGGAATGAACGTATGGATGGATGAATTGGTAAATGAACAGTTAAAAAAATGTGCAGCTAAATTCACATGCAGATTAAACTCCCTCCCCTCCGGAGAGTCGTTAGGCTCTTTAGCCCCCTCTCTACTGGCTCATGACAAACGTGTCTTCATTTCGCACAAGAGTTTTTGTCATGGACTGCTGACTGTGGCCTTGCTGAGCCAAAAAGTGAAACTTGAAAACTGCTCCTGGAGCAACGCAAACCTTTTTATCGGTTTTAGGAGACGAGCGCAAACAGGCTGCTCGCGGTTACACAAACACTTATAAACAGCGTCGCGATAAAACAGCTGAATCCATCCGCTGAGGATCTGTCCACAATCACGCCCACAGACTGAGGGACACACCTGAGTAGAACAGAACACACACGAACTGATTTGTGCCATGATGGTTCCAGTTGAGGTTGTTCTGTCGTTTCCAGCTTGTCAGAAAAAAGCATTTCTTTTTCTTGCTCTGACGGAATAATGCAATAATGACACAACAATAATGCTGCATGTGGCATTTTGGGTTTTATAATAATGTCTGTAAAGTACGAGTGACTTAATGTAAACAAGACAGAACTGTTACAAACAGTAAGACTTTCACTCACTGCTGATGCGATGAGCAGCCATGTTGAAATGATGAGGTCATGGGTGTGGTTGCGTTGCACAGAGTTCCTGACTCAAAATAACGACATTAGTGGGAGTCCCAGTTGATATTTCCCATTCGGAAGTCTGAAATTTCGACCTCAGAGTACAACTGGAGGCTGGAGAAAAGATGTTTTGATCACATGCATTAGAGGTAAACTGGGATCAAGCTTAAAGCTCCACTGAAGGTTTTAGAAAACTGAAATCTGAGCTGAAACCTGTTGAAGGTTTTTTTTCTCATTTGACATAAATGGCTTTCTGTAATCTGCTCTCAAACCATCTGTTCTTTCTGTCCAAATTATAAAACTTAAGTCCTCAAAAGAGACCTTTATCTTTGAGGTGTAGGACAACCAAGTCTTTTGCCAAAGAGCTGCTCTGTGTTCAGCCATGTGTGTCTGATTAGTTTCTTTAATATAGAGGTCTGAACATTCCTCACTTAGGGGCTTCTGTCCTTAGTATGGACCTGGACCAGCCTTTGTCTGAGGGTCCTGCTGGGTCTAAAATGCACCAGGAAATCTGGAGTTTCCGAGCAACATTTTGACACCTTTCTAAAAAATATAACCCAAGCCATTTTTTTCTTTCTTCTTCTTTTCAAGTTTGTCAGAAATCTACACTTTTGGTCAGGTTTTTTTTTAAGCCACTTTAAAATTAGGCTCAATTGATAAGTTTATGATTTTTTTTAATCTATTTTTCCAAATCTATATTTAGGACTACAAAATTTCTTAGTGATTTGTTTTTTGTTATCCAATGTGAATAAATAAATATGATAATCTAAATATGTTTTGATTGATTCAGTGGATCTGTAATGAAAAAGAAATGTAGTAAAGTCAGGTACATGTTTTTCCTTCCTCATCGTCTACAAAACATTACAACAAGAGAACAAAACACTCAGGAAACAGATAAATAAAAATGATTTTATTTTGTAGGGAACCAGAAGTGAACAGTCTGAGTGGAAGGAACTAAGTGGAGGTTAGTTTTGGAAATCAACAGATAATCTGGAGCGTTCTTACATCTTTTCTTTAACAGATTTCCAGGAGTCCAGGTAGGGTAACAGGTACTCAGTCAGGTTTAACAGACAGGCAGAGCAGCTGAGCTAATTTCTCCTCGCTTTGTTTGGGAGGGGGATCAACTGGAAGAGAGTCCAGATCATGGAGCTTGGAGGATGAAGGCAAAACACTTGGAGGAATCTACGAGGAGCACAAATAAGTTTAACTAAACACAGAGACCACAGGTAAAAAAAAACAGAGATTACTCAGGAGGCTGGAGATGAATTTCACCGAGTGGCGTTAGCAGTCCAGCGCGGTTCAACTCAACGCAGATCGACCATAGCCAGGTGCTCTGCTGGAATAAAACCTGAAATGGACAGAAGGAAGACTGGAACATGCTACCTAAATCTGGATTTATAATTTGTGAGAGAAGTGAAGAACTCTGTTCTCTCTGACGCAGCAAGACTAATTAAATGACATCGTTTTGTTCACTTAGAACAGGGTTGTCAAAATCCAGTCCTCGAGGGCCGCAATCCTGCATGTTTTAGAGGTTTTCCTGCTCCAAAACACCTGATTTTGATTGCTGGGTGGTTAACAGGCTTCTGCCCAATTTGAAGAGTTAATTTAATCACTGAATCAGGTGTGTTGGAGCTGGAAAACCTCTAAAACATGCAGGACAGCGGCCCTCGAGGACTGGAGTTTGACACCCCTGACTTAGAAGCTCCAACAACTCATAATTAACACAAGAGGGTTTGCATCAACTATTGCGTGATTGGCTAGAAATGTGTAGTGGGAGTGGTTAATGTGATATAACATTGGTCCATGAGCTGCTCAGTCGCCGCAACACATTGGGAGTATTAGCTGCTCTGAGGTAGCGTTAGCATCCAATATTAGCTGTGTTAATCTCTCCAGGGCGGGCAGGTGTGTCTGCTGAACAGACAGAGGGACTCAACATCCTGAAATAGGAGCAGCAATGAAGTTGGAGCATGATACGTTCCTGCAGAAAAGAACGTCACTCAGCTGCATCACAGAGAGCGGTTTTCTTCACTTACTGCGGAGAACAAATCCAGTTTGACGCTTCCTAAAAGAAACTCTTCAACCTTTCAGCTCATGAACCTCTCTCAAAACAAACTGTGCAAAAACCAAAGTGCAGATATAATTCTTTTAAAATCTTTTCCTGGAAAAGAAATTATCCTGTAATTACTAGAATTTCAACCGAAAGCGGTCTGATATTTGCAGCAACAGTCAGTATAACTTGAGCTACCCTTTCAGGTAAACTCTAAATGGCTTTGAAACGTTTTCTCTGGGAGTTATTTTGGAGCAGATTCAAAACGTTACCAGGACTGCTTTCTTCCACCTGTGTAATATCACTAAAATAAGTAATGGTTTGATTCAAAATGATGCAGAAAAACTGATGCATTCATCACGTCTAGGCTGGACTTCTGTTTTATCTGGGTGTCCAAGAACCCTCTTTAAAATGGCTTTAGTTGATTTAAAATGCTGCTGCTAGAGTTCTAATGAGAGTTGGAAGGAGACATCCTATTTGTAGAATGCAGGTTTACTTGTGGTTCCTATAGTAGAACAGGAGGTAGAGTTTTTAGTTAGTATTATCCACTCTTGTGGAACTAGCTTCCTGTTTCTGTCCAGAAACTGTTGAAAGTCTGTAACCCCATCCTTCACCATTAATCCTATAGTTAGTTTGGGTTTGGTCTGCTGGAGAACAAACTGAACACTCTCCTCACTCTGCTGCCTTTAATCTCTTTATGTTCTACATAATTATTGCTGCCATTAGCTTGTTTTCTTTTTCATTTTTCCTCCCATAGAAACTACACCTGGACCTGTTTGTGTGTGTCTCTGTCCTGTCCTCTCTAACCCCAGCCTGTCGAGGCAGACGCTGCTCATTCTGAACCTGTTCACTGTCGGCAGCATGCCGCTCAGGTTGGTGGATTTCTATAAGAAAAAAAACTGCTGGCTTCCATAGACAGATCTTTTATTTTGTACTAATTACTGTTTTATAATATACTGTATGTGAAATAATTACATTATATTAGGCATTTCTTTTCAATCTGGATCTAAATGAATTTGGACATTTAGTGTCCTGGGATGACCTCTCTTGTATATTGGTGCCATATAAATTAACTGAGCTGAACAGAATTTAACAAAAATACTGTTTTTTATTAATATAGTTCTAATTCTATAACATTCTTCCTGTTTGTAGAGAACTGAATTTCAAATAATTTGTTTCTACTTTTCTGTCAAATGGTATTTGTATTTACTTCATACTAATTTAGTTCATGTTCTTTTAGAGGGTTTAAATGTGTGGATGTTTAAAAAATACAACTGGTTTAAGCACCATGATCTCTGGGAACAAAGAAAACTTTTAACATTTTCTGAACAAAAATAAAATAGTTTTTAAGAGTTTATAACTAAATGGGAGCTGAAAACTGTTTTTCACATGATTTTATCCTGACTCAGTGGTAATTTTCACATCTAAAATGTATTTTACCTCTTTAGAACCTGGGTTGAATTAAATTAATTGTAATTAAATATATCAGCTGTCTCAGTTTGGGTTATTGTCTAAATAAAACTTCAGTTCTACACCGCAGAGTGAAAACTGAGCAACTTAAACACATAATGTGATCTTATAAAGAGAAAAAGTAAATATTCACTCACACACATTTTGTTCATTATGTTTTCTAAGAATGCTCAACAATGATCCAGAATCGTGTGACAAAAACTAAAATGTTAAAACACATAAACATTAAAACAAAGTTATAAATAACCAGTTTATCTTTTCACCTGTTCTATAAAATATAAATTAATAAATAAGAATAGGCACATTTGTTCTATCTAAATTTAATCTCATCTGAACAGATATTTAATAGAATAGAATCTACTTTAAAAAGGTTTTAGTATTTTATCAAATATTTTGAAGTTTTACACCAAGATGTTAAAAACGATATAAAGGAAAGAAAAGAAAGAAAAGAAGAAAAGAGAAACTAAATTTGGAAGTGGAATCTTTAGCATTTCTTCTTTAAAAGCAGCAAAAATAACTTGTTTCTTATAGTTTTTCCTGGAAAAGAAATCATCTTGTAATTACAAGAATGTCTTCTAAAAGTGGTCCGATGTTTGCAGCAATACTCAGTATAATTTGAGCCGCTCCTCTCCTGCAGCAAAAACTCTAAATGCCTTTGAAATGTTTTTTCAGATACTTACCAGCTCCGATCTCTGATTAGGGTTTCATGCAGATTTAAAAGAAAAACTGGGAAAAGATAAAAAAAAAAACAATAAAAAAAACATGGGTTTTGGTTTTTAGGTGAACTTTTTCCTCTCTTATTCTTGACACATTATGATAATTTTCACAGGGGAAAAAAAACCCTTTAAAGAAAGTTAACAACTGTTTTGACCCATGCAGGAATCAGGCTGAATGTTAAAATGTTTTACAGAATATTCAAATCTAAAATAGAGGTTGAACTGGTTTTAGTTTCCTAAGCTGTCCCTTAGTTGTATGTTAGTCGTGTTGTTTTTTTTTCATATATATATTTACACAAGTCATTTTGAGATAAATAAGGTAACAAGTTGTGAGGAAAGAATTGCCTGATCTGTGGCTATTTATTTATTTATTTAATAATTTATTGGCCTCGAAACAGATTTTAAGTTTCAGTTGTTTTTTTTTATAAAAACTTTTAACATGATTTAAATGTTTTATATTCTCAATAAAAAATGTCTGGGTTAGGCATAAATAACAAAATGAATGGAACAAAATGAATGGAAGTCAATACAAAATCTTGAGTTTGATGCAAGTACAAGGATGTGTGTGTCTGTGTGTAGGTGTGTGTGTGTGTAAGTATTACAGTAATTGAGTGAGTAAGTAATAAGTAATTAGTTTGAAATTTGATCTGACAGTGATTATAACTGATTCAATAAATTTACAAAATGTCCATCATGTTTAAAACATGATCATTTAAACACAAAATGTGACTTTAAAAAAATACCTGAGTTTTGTAACTTATTTGTTTTAAAATGTGAACTGAATCATTTCCATCTAAAGTTGTTTATGGCTTTTATAACAACTGTAAAAGCACTAGTCACTGTGTTGGATGTGTGTGTAAATGAGTGCATGTTTGTGTTAAAGAGTTCAGCTGTGTTTCTGACGTCGAAGCAGCAGAAAAATACTTTAAAAAGAAAAACAACTGAACACATGAGTGCCAAGTGAAAGAGCAGGGGAAACTGGTCAAAGTATTTTTGCCTCAATCAGAGGATTGTTGTGCTTCTGTTCATAAAATGTCTGTGAAAAATAACATACCTTCAAATACAAGGCTGTAAACTTCAAAAGAAATAGAAGTTATGGAAACTAAACTCGGCTGCCATCTTATCTGTTTTAAGTGTATTTGTTCCAAAAATGGATCGCAACTTACCTTTGACTTTCATTATAGTGCCTCATTTTAAAACATTTACTGATTTGTTCTTTTTTTATTATCACAACATTACTTACATGTGTAATAATTGTTTGATGATGGCTTTTGATTCAAAATAAAAAAGAAAAATGAAAATTTGAATGTGCTTGAATTTAAATTGTAACATAATGTTGTGATTCTGGGTTCACGACAAACGACATATTAACAGACTGATGCGTTGTTGATGTCAGAACCACATTTTTAATCTTTTATGTAAGTCAGCCTTCTAATATCACAAACAAACACACACACAGACATGCACACATATACTTCCAGCTTTGCTAAAAACAAAAACTTAATAAATAAATGTAAAATAAACTGAAACATGGTGAAAAATCCTGCATATTTTGCTACTTCCATGAGGGGTGGGCAATCATGTAATTGTCTGTCTGTTAGCAAAATATCTTACAAATCACAGGACAAATTTGAATAAAACACAAAAAGTAATCACTGGACGTACATTGAACTGATGGCCGCTGCAGTTAATGAACTTCAGCAAACCCAAACGTGGATTTAACTTAGCAGTTTGGACAAATATTGAGGAACCATTTGGTGTGGCAGTCATTCCTGACACACACACCGAGATCTGAGTTTAAATCTTTGGTATGAAAGGCGGCGGGTGAAGTAAATGTTTCTTTTAATTATAATTGAGATGTATGTTAGTTGTTAGGTAAAATAAAATGATGAAATGTAGAAAAGTATTTAAACTCGATACATAATGAATAGTTTTCATATTGTTGTATTTATGCTCAACAACTTTTTGCTTGGATGTACAGGTAGGTATGTAGTAAAGAAATGTACAAACGTTTCACAGAAGGAAAATATTTTGATACATTTTGATCAAATAATATATAAAAATTAGTTGTAAAAACAGACAGATGAATGCAAACATTTATGTCCCAAAACATGAGAAGTCTGGTAGGAAATCAAAATATATATTCATAATAAAATGATGTATTGAAATTACATAAAATAGTTTAATCCAATCCCTCCACTTTGTTCTCAGGTTCAGCAAACACTCTTATTCATTGTTTATATTTAACCCTCCTATTGTATTAAAAATAATTATCCAAATAAATCCAATTATGTGGTAAAATAAAAATAAAAAATAAATTATATATA